>CM072818.1:41038770-41283386 GCA_036937905.1 Salvia rosmarinus | reverse complement strand
GATCTAGAGTATCTCGACAAGGAGGAGGTCGAAGGCACCGAAGTGCTTGAGGTGAGAAACCGACCAAAGTGGGACGATCAGACCAAGCTATCGATCGTGCGTGGTGCATAACAGGAAAGGATGCAACCTTCAAGAAAGCCCCAAGCTACAACTCAACGCTCACACTTGAGTATATCTACCTCGAGCATGAGGCGTTGCCGGTGTCATAAGCCCGGTGACGATCAAAGAAGAAGAGACGAGGCACGTCTTGAGAAGCACAAGGAGGCCATCGGTGGATATAACCGACCTCGGGGCATCGCCATACCGTTTGTCAACACTACATCTTGCAGGGGCGATGCCATACGATCGAGACCCCGGAGAAAGCTCAACCCGTGATGAAGGAAGTCAGGTGGAGATACTCAAACTCCTTGAGTTGGGCCTCGTTACCCTATCTCGGACACGATGCTGGTCTGCCCGATCCACGTCGTGCCAAAAATCCGCATGTGGTGGTTGAGAATGAAGGCAAAGGCGATCGCGATGAGACTCTGACAGTGGAGGTTTGCATCGATTCTGAAGCTCAACAAGGTGACGAGGAAGGAACACTTCCCTGCCGGTTATGATGAGCTGAGAGACTCCATGAGAATAGGTATTTCTGTTTCCTTGACTACTTTGGTTATATGAAAATTTGTGTGGCATTATAAGATCAAGATAAAACTATATTTACTTGCCGTCGTTGGCACATTTGCATATCTTTGTATGCCATTTGGTTTATCATGCCGGGACATTTCAAAGATGCATGATGAGTATTTTCAGATTTGCTTGAGCAATGCATTGAGGTGTTCATGGATGATTTTACTATTTATGGCAGACGTTTAACCGGTGCATAGAGCATATTGAGTTGGTTACGCAGAGGTGCGTGGAGAAGGATCTTGTCTTTGAATTATGAAATGCCACTTCATGGTCGGAGATGGATTGTCCTTGGACATGTTATCTCGAGGCATGAGGTAGAACAAAGCCAAGGTGGAGATCATAGCCAGCGCCTATCCATAACATCAAGCAACTTCGATTCCTTGTACTGTTGGATTCTATCGGGTGTTTGTCGAGACTTCGCCAGATACATGAATGAACCGCCTCCTCAGACGATGTCGCTGGGAGTTCGGACGCTGTAAAGAAGCCTTCGGATATTGAAAGACACTTCAAGCGCCCGTCATAAGGCCACCGAGATGGGGCATGCCCTTTGAGCTGATGTGCGGCCAGCGGATACGCTTTTGGTAGCGGTGCTTGGGTAGAATATTGGCGAGAAAGCTTCGTCATCTACTATGCATCGAAGACCCTCACGTACGAGATAAACTACACAACCATGGAAGGAGCTCGCTTGCCGTGGTGTTTGCCCTCGAAATTTCGCTCCTACCTCTTTGGGAGCAGGCGGTGGTTTACCGACCACGCTGAAATATCTCATGGCAAGAAGGACACAAAGCCCGAAACATACGGTGGATCCTCCTGTGGGTTCGATATTGAGATCAAAGACGAGTGAATCTCAAAATCAAGTGGCCGACCACTGAGTAGAATTTTGAAAGGACGAAGAAGATCATCAGCCACATTTCGAGACGATGAGCTACTCGAGATCTACACCAAGGAGTGCGGTACCGACTTGGTGAACTACATCGCGATCGGAGTGTTGCCCGTGGGGATGCCCACACGGAGGAACAAACTCGAGAGGAGAGTCGGCAATACGTTGGGATGACCCATACTTGTGGAAGCAATGCTCGGACTTGATCTTGAGGAGATGCGTTCGAAGGTGAGCAAACAAGCATCCTTGACAATCGCCGTGAGAAGGAGTGTGGCGGATATTTGATAACGCATATTTCAGCGTTTATTCATGATATTTAAAGATGTTTTAGATCGATAAAGTGCGTTTATGTCTTGGATCTTAATGATTTTATCTATTTAGAAGATCTTGCTCTTGGGTGTTATTTTGGTGTTTTGTAGGTCTTTGTGTTGAAAATCGAGCAAGGAGCGAAGCCTTGAGCAAATCGCATTCTGCCTGCTTTAGCGACCATCCTGGCGGTCGCAGTGGTCGAGGTTCATCATAAGCGGCGCCAGCAGGCGACCGCGACTCTCTGCTGAGCAAGCCCCGCCGAGAACTCCTCGCCCAATTTTCGGCGACCATGGCTAGAGCTACAGCGTGCCGAGGAAACTAAGGCCACGCTCAGCAGTGAAGAGAGATGCGATTGCACTAGCGGTCGAGCTAGCGACGAGGATCGGCGCGAGAGGCGGCGAGCCAGCGCAAGTGGGTTTTCCCTTATCTATAAATAGGCAGAGCCCTTGCGCCTCGGAGAGCCCACACGCCAGACCTCTTTTATTGATTTTCCTCAGTTTCTGACTTTTAGTCTTTAGTCTTCATTTAGTTTAATTCTAGTTTTGATTTTCCGTTGTTCTAGTTTAGTTCTTGCATTGTTTCGCTTTGGAGCGTTTTCGTCCGAAGAATTCCATCTTTCAGTTCCGTTGGATTGACGAACGATTGTTCTAGCGTCTTCCACGGGTTTTATATATTTATTTTCCTTTCTATGTTTTATTTAAATATTTATTGCTTGGTAATTTAATTACGCCGTAGCTAAAATTCTTCTACCTAGGGTTTGCATGATTCGATCCTATATGTTGTGATTGCTATCGCTATTTACCTTGTGCATTGATCGATTCATGATGGTGCTTATTTATATGTGTTGATTTCGATCAATCTTGATGCATATCTAGTGTTGGTTAATTACGAAGTATTAATTTCAATCGATCTTGAATGCATGATACACGTTTGAGTGAATCGAGATAGAATTCAGAGGCATATTCTTAGTGATCCTTTGGAGTTACTTGTTTTCACCTAGAATGGTAGGGAAAACTCTGTAATCCGCCGCAATTGTCGAATGAAGTTGTTGGTTATATTTGTGATCTTCCATCTTGTCCGATTAAATCGTAAGTAATAAGGATAAACATACGTGGGATAGGATTAGTATCCCTTGGTTACTCTTATCTTCATTTATCTTTTGATTTTATTATATTTATTTCGCATGGTTAGATCTGCTTTGATTAAATTCTGCCTTTAAATCACCCATTTTGTGCGAATAATGATGAATTATCGCTGAGCTAGCTTCTATATTTTCGTATACAATCCTGTGATGTACGATATCACACTTCTATATACGCCTTTTACGTTGAAAAGGAATGATCAAATTTTGGCCGCTTCGGGATTGTTAAGATTACATAGGAATAATTTGACGATTTGGATTTATTAATTCAAGTTATATATATATTATTTATTTATTGTTACCAGCTGAATTTCTTTTCTCGTGTAGTTTATACTAACATCTCGTGGACCTCCGAATATTACTAGATCCCGAGATCGAAGCCTCAAAGCGAGAAGAGGACGAGAGAAGAGACGGCTGCAATGGCGCCTAATCCAACGGGGCATTCCTCCCGAGCAAGCGCACGCATGTTAGCCGATTTCAGAGATGCAGCCGATGAGCATAGGGACTTCGTCCCACCCCAGAGAGACCTCGAATAATGTACCGACCTCCCACCGAGCAATTCGCCAAGGAGGCGGGCCCTAAGTCAATGCAAACAACTTCGAGTTAAAGCCGCCCTAATCAAGATGGTCAAGGAGAGCAGTAGGAGTCACAGACCCGAATGCGCATCTCGAGACATTTCTCAATTTGTGACACCATCAAATGAATGTGGCCACAAGAACGATCCGGACGCGATGTTCGTTCTCTCACCGAGCAGCGAATAGTTGGTTCAAGAGTTTGACCGCACGGCATAAACAGCTGGGGACTTTAAGAAAGTTCCTCTCAAATATTTCCGCCCAAAGCCGTAAATCATCGCCGAATCTCCCATTTTGCAAACACGACGAATCGCTTTTCGAGGCATGGGAGAGATTCGAGGTCATTGAGACGATGTCCACAACATGGGTTATCCGGAGCAAGATCACACGGTTCTACGGATGGTGACATGGCGGAGCGAGCATGGTAGATCGCTAGGTATGTATTGACCGACCAGTAGACGAGGCGAGCCGATTTTAAAGAGAGTACACAGCTATCGATAGCGGCGGAGAGAACACCATGTTCAAAGCGTGTTGAGTGATTCAAAATAACGATCTCTGAAAAGTTCACCCTTTGAAGAGTCGATTGAGACGAAACGTCGACCACATCAATCGAGAATCATCGAATTTCAACAACCTCCGAGCTTCAATGTGAGAATGGTGTGATTTAAGAGCGAAGAAGCCAATCTAGAAGAGTTATGCAGCATTGGTTGTGAGCAACCAACAAATATAATCGAGTCGATGGTACGCTGAATTCGTTCATCAATATTCTTGGCGGAGGATAACGCGTTAGAATCCTAGAACCATGGACAAACACATGAAGATAATGGAGAACCAAATCGGACAGACAGGTCGTAGAATGCTTACCGAAGACGGGCCACTTTCGAGCATCTGGTGAACCCGAAAATCGATGTTTCGCCATCAGCGAGGAGGGCGAGCCTACGAGCCCCGAGGAAGAGAGCATGAAAGCACCTGGGTAGAATCACATCGAGCTCACGACCGCGAGCCGAACCGCGGAGGAACGAAAGTTGTCCTCGGCGCTGCTGACGAACACGCCCGTGCACCGACCACGAGCCATCGAGTGTGTACGTGTTGTTCGTGGCGACCCGGCGCTCGCGAGCCACCTCACGAGCAATCGGCAGAAGAAGCTGCCGAGAAATGCTGATCATCAAGCATAGCTTCGCGCCCAAGCCTTGAAGAAGTTTCAGCGCCCGATATTACCTCGGACCTTCCAGGTGCGAGGTCGACATGGCGCCCAGAAGCAAATCGTCCACATACACCTCTCAGGTCCCGTTCAGTCGACTTGTCAAGTCGAAATATGCGAGGAGTTTGCTCTTAAAGAGATTTTCAAAAGTTGAGATAAATTGCCTCTCTTTGAGCGCGCGCAAACATGCGGGATACATGAAATTTAAAGACACGCTTGCAAGCGAAGAAACTAGGGAAATTTGAGAAAATTACCTCATCAGAAGAAGGTTGCCGTCTTGCAAAAGCTCTCCAGCGGAAGGATCCCGGCAGTTTACGTTAGAGTGCGAGATCGCGAGCGATTTTCCAAATGTTTTGTGCGACTTGGGCGAGCATCAATCGATGCTTACGATTCAATGCAGCTACCTAGGAAAGATGAAGCGCAAGATTTCCCGATGATGGTGACGTCGATCCATATCTAAAGTATCATCAAACGTGTTGGTAGAATTGATTTTGTTTTTCCCGATTTGTGATTTTAGATATCTCAATTGCAACAACTAATCCTTCTTGTGATTGATCAAGGCTGGTTGAGCTGTATACAATGTTCTCGTTACCACTATTACAATCTCTATCAATGATACTTGATCGCATATAAGTCCCCTTATCTCATATATAAGTTAGATCATCGGTGTAAGATCGTGTTCGTATGTATGTCAAGCTAATGAGATATAAAAGTTTCACACCGTGAGACAACAGGACGAGTTGTCGGTTTGCGAGTGATAGATAAGAAGTGACTTGACTTGTTGTTTACATCCGCAGCGTCTCGACGTATGAAGGATCACGGTGAGATGTGTTCTTTCTCGATGCAGTGTGAAGAACCAAGATCTCGGTGACTTACGATGATCTAAACCTCGTAAGGTATTAGGTGAGTATGAGTTCGACATCACTTGACTTGTTATGGGTGAGGTTATATGTAACCAAATTCTCGCATCTTGGGTGGTGGCGTTTGTGATGTCACGCTAGTTATCATGATCGAGTCACCGTATTCTTTAGGATGATGCGTCCCTAAGGAGCTCAAAGGTTTATTGTACTAAAACGCAGGTTGAGTTAGCTCAAGTACAATAATAAGGTGAGTGGTACTACTTAGAAATGAAGTTATTAATCGTTTAAGCTGATTGCTATAAATGATTAAGGACGTTCGAATCTTAAATACGGGATTCGTAATGTCTAAGTGCAAGCCCGACTTTCGGTAATAAAGGGTAAGTCGGATTTATTCTCTAGTGGCATGAATAAATTTTATAAATTAATTTATGTCTCGAACATAAGATAATTAATTTATTTGAGGCCCATCTTTTTCTGATTTGATCCTGGTGCCCATCCGCCCATAGAAAGAAAATCGCGCCTTATGCTCCATTGGCAAGATTTTATTCTCTTTATCCAGGATATTATTATATTTATGGTATATGCATAGATCCTTTCCATAAAATTATGGTAATAATCCGAGAGTGGAAATAATCACGAGATATGGTATTTCCATATAGATTATGGTAATTTCATAAGGATTATGGTAATTTCCATATGGGATTAAGGAATTATAAATATAAGGTATGAGATAAAGTCAGGTTAATGCTCACATAATTTACAGAAATTTCGCCCCTCATAGTGTCTGAGAGTATTTGAAAATTGTGGAGAAAGGGTGATCAAGCATTCTCCATAGATCGTCCTCACTCGGCGTTGGAGATTGGGCATCGGGATACAGTCCGAAGGTCAAGCACGAGTCCGACCGTTCGATCCGTCATCCCGCTCGATCCACCTCGATGATCAAGGTAAACACGGAAAACCCCTACGTGTTGCATTAATTATATAGCGCATGCTAGGAATATAATCAATGATGGTGAATTAAATATCAAGATAGATCCTCGGGCGAGGTTAACATATGTTTTCCTACATTGGTATCGAGCCTCGGATCGAGATCTTGGCTCTGGATTAATTCACGGATTATTACGTGCTTTTATTAATTGGACTGCGTCTCATCGTGGCTCGCTTTATTTTTTGTTGGGTTTTGTTTTACACCACGAAAATCCGTGGTTAGATTAGATTTATTTACGTAAATCTTATCGTAAAGAAGAACGACAAAGAACGAACGAAACGGCGGAAAAACGTCTCTGCGCCCCTCGAGCGGTATCGCGAGCCAGCGATCGCGAGGGCGATCGCGGGCGCGGCGCGGGCAGCGCGAGCGAGATCCCTGCGCCACGCGGCGGTGGTCGCGATACGCCGGAAGCGGCGGCGAGCTATGGCGACGGGCGCGCGTGCCGGAAACCCGCGGCTCACGGCGATCACGTCGCGAGTTCGCGCGCTGGCGACAGTCTCGCGATGTTCGCGCTCGGGCGTGGCGCACGCGTGCTCGCGGGTCGCTGATCGCGCTAGCGACCGCGACGCTGTGCGGGCGAGCCGGGTTTTCCTTAGCGCGGATTGGGCGACCCGGCCCGACTGTTCCGTCCAATCCGATTTTCGGTCCGTGCCTGCCGAGGCCCATTGTTGAATCCGGTCCGTGCGCGCTCGACGCCTAAGTTTAATTCATGTGTAAATCTATGTTATAGATTAGATTTAAATGCGGTTTCACGATCGCGATGAGCGTTTTATTTTATTTTATCGTCATATGCATGTCATGGATGTTTAAATTATGCGAGTGCGTATAAGTTATACGTTGACAAACCTTTAAGTGTTTTACGAATTGGATGCGCATAGTAAGCATGCTAGGTTTATCAGCGTTTATCGCATATTTTAGAATTACTGCGAGCATGTTTTACATGTTGAGTTCTATGAAAAGCATGCTAGGATTACGTGATCTGCATGGACAAACCTTTTGAATAAAAGACTAGCAAGCAACCCGACAATTAATTTTCAAATTAAAATGTCAGAGACCTCCACCTTTTGATCTCTAAACAAAGTGAGACGTGAGTAACGCCCACCGCTGCGTTGCTTGCCGTTTATCATAAGTTTGTTAGATGAGATTTCTAAATAAAACTTTTAAATCTATTGAGAAGTGGGAGTTTCATGTAGCCCACGCTGGGCTGTCATGTCGATAAGTTCTCTAGAGATATAGATAAAAGAGATAGCAAAAGAATTTGAATTGAGCGGTATGGTCCGAGTGAGTATGCCAATTCTAAGAATTCATTTTCATGTTAAAATTGTGGTCATGCTTAGACATCACCTCAAGTACAACTTCCGAAGTCCCTTCTTGCGATAGATGTGGTCAGAAGGTCCAATCGTTAATTTCATGTCTAAGGATAAGTTGACGGATTGAAATTAAACACTAGGTATATTTTAGTCACGAGGGGTTCTGGTAACGTCCACAGCGTGGCTCTGCATGTGGAATTCCTTGGCGATTGGGTTTCAATTAATATTGTTTTATCAAGGTGTTACAATATTAATTATTTATCGATCGTATGCTTATGTGTTTACAATCGTTTCAGATATGTCTCTTCGATTATCAATATGCGCACAAAATCCTTATCCGGTCCAATTTTATCGAGTGGAAAGCGAAACATGGAATATGTTCTTTCATCAAGAACACATGTTCTCACTATCTAAACCGAGCCATCGACGATCGACTAATGAGCAAGTAGAAGCGGCATTTGGAATAAGTCAGAACAATATGGCTAAATGCTTATATGATGACTACATGTCCAAGGCTATGCGCACCCGATGGGACGCGACCGATATTTGGTCGAGTCTCGAGTAAGTTGCATGGATCGGACAGCCCACACAATGAGAGAAATCTTGTGTAAGATGGAAGAGGAAGTTGGTCCATGAACATGTCTCCCACACTCATCTCAGGATACTTGATCGTTGGGAGGAGGTATGACGGCGGCAGCGTCGATATCATCCTCAATACACGCCCAAGTCTTTTGAGAACTTCGAATGCGATCATGAGCAAGACCGAGTTTACACTTAGTCGGTGTTAGATTGTTGTGAAGGAGTTATGGGAAAAGGAGCACATGCTTGCTAGCACATCTAAGGGCCCAAAATTTTGCAAAAGGAAATAGAAAAGGGTACCAAAGGTAGAGGCAGGAAATGTGGAGAATGGAAGAACATGGTCTGCCACGGAGGCTGAAGAAGCCAAGGAGAAGGCAAGCTTCGCGTAAGATCGGCATTGAAGGCTGCGCCAGTCTGCTCAAGGTATGCGTGTTGCTTTAGTAAGTGAAACATGTTTAGCGACTTGTTCTACCCATTCTTAGTAGCGCTAACGATCATGTTTGTTACACCTGCGGGTTCTCGCGACGCGGAGTGTTGATGGCGAGATAACGATCTCCATGGCAAGCGGCAAAGTCGAGGCCGTGCGTTGGAGATGTTACTTTATGTTTTGAGAAACAGTTTAGTTTTAAACGTTATATGTTTGCGGGAACCTTGTTTCGAAATTATTTACTCAGGATATTTCGTTATTTTTGATAGTGGTGTTTCTATCATAAGAAATGACGAGTTATCGTGTTGCACGTTATATAAGCTTTATACTATTTCGCCAAACATAATACCTATAACTATGTTGCATCTTCATCAAACCCAAAAGAGAAAGTTTTCAGAAGATACCTACTTTTCTTGGCATCTTAGATTAGGTCACATCAATCTAAATAGGATCCAAAGACGGCTAAGAATGGCTGGTAACTACATCTGCTCACACCGCAATCCGTGATGCGTAAAGAGTCGACCGACCCTTCAAAGCGGTTAAGAGCAAGAAATATGAGTTAGTTCATTCGACCTGTGGACCGATGTCCATACAAGCTCGTGGATAATGCAGTATTTTGTCACTTTCATCGCGACACTCAGGTGCGGATACGTATACCTCACCGAAGTCGAATGCTTGAGAAATTCAAAGAGTTTAAGGCAAGTGGACGGTAGGTAAAGTATCAAGTCACCTTGCTTCGATCGCGTGTGAATACCTCGAACGAGATGGACTATCTAGTGAAGTGGATTACATCCCTAGATTACGGCACACCACAAAAATGGTGTCGAGCAAGAAAAGATTCTTTTAGAAATGGTTAGATCTATGAGAGTTATACATATGCATTTGCTCTACGGGGTATGCCTTAGAAAGCATGCATACTTGCTAAATCTAGTACCATCCAAGTCGATCGAAAAGACCCTTCGAGTTGTGGTTTGGGCTAGTCAGCTTTACAATAGGATATGGGCGTCCGCACGTGTCTGAACAAGAAGGCGACAAGTGAGGCTAGATCCGAAGGTCGCTTATTGGCATCCTAGAGGAAGAAAGGTGGTTTATTCTATAGTCTAAGGATCGGAAGGTCATTATTAGCACTAATGCCGATTCTTAGAAGAGGACACATGAAAATCATAATCCAAAGTTGAAATCATTCTTCAAGAAGAAGATGATCGATTCCACCACCGATTAGGCCAGGTGCGAGATGTCGAGTCTAGTGGGAGGATCGACACGGATACTCAAGAAATTGAAGGGTCGAACCACTGAGATACCGACTCTAGTGGTACCTACACAGCAAGTTGTGCTAGAGAACCACAGTATCTGCACCACGCTTCATTGTGCTGTAGAACCTCGTGTAGTGGGAGGTTGTTCGTCACCCGAGCGATTTATGTTCGTAGTGAATCTTGATTTAGTCCCAGCACGAACATGCATAATCGACCCATGGACATACAGAGAGGCGACTGATATTGATGCAAGATCATGGCACCGCTATGGACTTAGAAATGGAGTCCATACGTGGATGTATATGAAAGACACCTCTACCGGATGGCGAAGCCATAGTAGTAAGTGGATATACAAGAGAGATTCCGATGGAGGTTTGACTTTCAAAGCCGGCGTGGCGGTACACTCAGATTGAGGGCATCGATTTCGATGAGACCTTTCTCAGGAATGCTCAAGTCCATCGAATTCTTGCCATAGACCACTGAACCTAGAGGTTTGGCAATGGATGTTAAAACCGCTTAAGCTACACTGATAAGGAGACATCTATACGCAGAACTCGAAGGTTATGTGGTAAGGGTAAGAGCATCTAGTATGGAAGCTTAGAAGTCCATTTATGGACTTAGCGCCTCCCGATCATGGAACTTACTTTGCAGGTGGTAAAGTCCATGGATTTACCCTAGCTAGCAGAGTATGTTAGATGTCAACGGTGATGTGGTATTTCTTGCACTTTATGTAGATGACATCCTTCTAGTCTGGCAACAACGTGAAGTGATCGGACGAAGAGTGCTATCCGATCGGTTTCAAATGAAAGACTTAGGAGATGCGCGTACATTCTTGGGATGCGTTTATCGAGATCGAAGAAGAAAATGTGAGCTTATCTCGGCTCTTACATGATACTCGTGATTACCGTTTAGTATGCAACCGCCAAGAAAGGATTGCTACCTTCGACATGGCGTCCTTTATCAAGACGCAATACCCATGACGCAAAGAGAGAGAAATGAGACAAGTTCCTTACGCTCGCCGGAAGTCTCATGTCTAATGCTTATGCCGAGGCGAATCTCGCAGCGTAGCATAGTAGTAGATATCGTCTAACCGGACAAGCTCATTGATGCATAGAAGCATATACTCACACGAAAAGGACTCGAGATTATAGCTAGTTTACATGCATAAGTCTAATGCCTTTGGGTTACTGACTCGATTTGCGACCGGATGAAAAACAACCCGGGCTATGTGTTTACCTTGGGAGGTGGAGCCGTATCCCTGAGTGCAAAGCATGGCATCATGGACTCACCATGGAAGTCAATAGTAGCCACGGAGCATGCGAGTCAGATGGTTCAGAACTACCTTAGGATCTAGATGTGGTACTGGTTTGCCCAAGAGTATCATAGTTTCTGTGATAACTCGTGCAGATGGCAAACTCGGGAACCACGGACCCACAAGGCACCAAACACATAGAGAGACATCATGTCATGCGAGAAATCGTTAGAGCGACGTCTGATTGAAAAGATGATACTGACGGAAATCTAGCGGATCCATTCACGAAGAGCTCGCCGCAAAAGTCTACGATGGACACGTTAGAGGACTTGATTGCGCTGATGGACCCACTTAGAAAGGAAACTTTTGTATAAGTGGGAAACAAAGTGATGGTTGTTTGTAATAGCTAGAGAGACACATGTATACTAAAGTTTGCTTTAGTATAAGTGGAGATTGTGATTTGTATCAAAGCGCTTTGGTTGAGCTATACAATGTTTCTGTACCACTATTACAATCTCTATCCGAATGAATACTTGATTGCATATATGAGTCCCTTATCTCATATAATGTTAGATCATACGGTGTAGAAGATCACGAGTCATATGATTGGTCAAGCTAATGAGATATAAAAGTTTCCACTGAGATAACTTAAGGACGAGTTGTCGCTTAGGCTGACTTGTAGGAAAACATATGTTAACCCTGCCCGAGGATCATCGTCTTGGGTGTTTAATTCACCACATGATTATAAACCCTAGCATGCGCCTATATAATTAAATCGCAACACGTGGGTTTTCACGTGTTTACCTTGGATCGAAGAGGTCGATGGACGAGATGAATGGATCGACGGATCGGACTCGGCTTTGACCTTCTCGGATAGATCCGATTGCCCATCTCACGCTCGAGGACGATCTATGGAGAAATGCTCGAAAATCACCCTTGCTCTCTTCACTATTTTAAAAATCCTCTCAAGAGAACTATGAGGGCCAAAATCTTGTGGTCAGATATGTAGCATTAACTAGACTTTATCTCATACCTTATATTTATAATGCACTACCTTAATCCCGTATGAAATTACCATAATCCTATATGGAAATTACCATAATCCTATATGGAATATTACCATAATCTTAGATTATTTCCATACTCTGATTATTACCATAATCTTATATGGAAAGGATCTATCATACCATAAATATAATTATATCCTTGTGGGATAAAGAGAATAAATTGCCTTAGAGCTACTAGGGCTGATTTTTCGAGCTACAGACGAGGGCCAGCTCAGGATCAAATGCAAGGAATAAAGATGGGCCTCAAATAAATTAATTATCTTATGTTCACCTTTAACATAAATTAATTTATAAACATTTATTCATGCCACTAGAGAATAAATGTTGACTTACCCTTTATTACCGGTTGAGTCGGGCTTTCACTTAGACATTACGAATCCCGATTTAAGATATCGAACGATCCATTAATCATTTATACGATCGCTAAAACATTAATACTTCATTTCTTAAGTAGTACCACTCAACCTTATTATTTACTTGAGCTAACTCAACCGGGTTTAGTACAATAAACCTTTGAGCTCTTAGGGACGCATCATCCTAAAGCGGATACTTGACTGACATGATAACTAGCGACATCAAGAATGCCACCACCCAAGATGCGAGAATCTTGGTTGACATATAACCTCACCCATAACAAGTCAAGTGATGGCAGAACTCATACTCACCTAATACCTTATCGAGGTTTAGATCATCGAAGTCACGAGATCTGGTTCACATGCGTCGATAGAAGAACTCATCTCATCGTGATCCTTCAATACGTCGAGCGTCAGACAGACAACAACAAGTCAAGTCATTCTTATCTATATCGCACATACCGACAACTCGCCTTAAGTGCTACCGGAACTTTTTATATCTCATTAACTCACCAATCATATGACTTACGTGATCTTCTACACCTTGTATGATCTAACTATTTATGAGATAAGGGACATATATATGAATCAAGTATCAATAGATAGAGATTGTAATAGTGGTAACAGAAACATTACAAGCTCAACCAAATGCTCAAGATACAACCAACAATCTCCCCTTATACTAAAGCAAACTGTATACAATGTGTCTTTCTACTAGCTATTACAAACAACCATCACTTTGCTGAGGGAGCTATGATTTATTATAAATAGGGTAGAGACCAAGAGTTTATAAAACACCATTCCGAGCGTAACACAATTTATTCTTTATTTTCTTTGCAAGTTCTTTTCCGCTTAATTTAGTTTAGCTTTTCTTTAAGTATTTTCTTTCCAATTTCATAGTTTAGTATTAGAATTCTAATTTCTTCCGATTCAAGTCGCTACAATTGTTCTTCGTGGATTCTTACGGTTTTATCTATCTATCTTAATTTATGTTTTATTTAAATATTTATTGCTTTGGTAATTTAATTATGCGTAGCTAAAATTCGCATCGATCCTGTGGTTTGCATGATTCGATCCTATATGTTGTGATTTCTATTATCGCTATTTACCTTCCGGCATTGATTCATGATTCTTGGTGCTTATTTATATGTGTTGATTTGATCAATCTTGATGCATATCTAGTTGCTCAATTACGTAATTGTATTAATTGTCAATCGATCTTGAATGCATGATACTAATAAGCCTCGAGTCGTGAATCGAGATATGATATTAGTAGGAAGCATATTCTTAGTGATCCTTTTGAGTTACTTGTTTTCACCTAGAATGGTAGGGAAAACTGAATTCATCGCCGCAATTGTCGAATTGAAGTTGTTGGTTATATTTGTGATCTTCCATCTTGTCCGGATTAAAATTGCTAATGGAACAGGATAAACATACATTGTGATAGGATTAATGCATCCCTGTGGTTAGTCTCTTATCTGCTTTATCATCCGTGATGTTATGCTATTTTATATTTCGCATGGTTACATCTCGCTGATTAATTTCGAGCCTCGTATATCATCACCCGATTTCTATGCTTGAATAATGATGAATTATTGTTGAGCTAGCTTCTATGTTTTCAGACATAATCCCGGATACGATACTCGACTTACCTTCTATATACGCCTTTACGTGTGAAAAGGAACGATCAAGAGCCGCAGCCGATGAGGTGGAAATAGAGGAAGAATGGGTACGTGAGGATGAGGTGCTAGATCGAGCCACGAGGAAGTTGTTACCGATGATCGAGAGAAGAGGGTGCATGAAACCGATGACACGCCAAAACCCACTGAAAGTGAAAGAGTTGCCTCAACATGAAGTACGTGTCCCCGAGAAGGACACAAGGATAACAAAAGTCGAGGTAACTTATAGTATGTCAACATCCTAATTCACCAAAGTATTGTGCTTTGGGAATTGATGTCATCTATTTTTCGAGAATAGGATGTTCGACTGTGCTTAAATGATTCGTTATTTGCTTTCTTTACGCCCTTGTGCATATATGGTTACTACCGATGCTCGCCGAGATGGTATTTCGCGTAAAGGACTATGGATAGTCCGTTGTGATCGGAATACGCCGGGCTCACGACGTTAAATCGAGTACCACGGGAGTTTACCCACTAATTTTTATTCTTTTTCTTTCTTTCTTTTGCTTGTTTTGTTGTTCTTGATCCGCTCGCTTTGTGTTAGTTTTGCTTTAATTTAAGAAAGGTTTGCGATTTTCTTCAACGGTGAGACGAAGTTGTGATGCTCGAACTCGCAGCGCATATCTGCCGATTATCGAAGTATCATCCTCTATGGTCATTTTGAGTTTGATGTTTGAGCACCGGGAGCGTTCGAGTGCTGGGATGTTTACTCGCTTTGTGCTTCATATATTTTTGTATGCTTAATGATGTGCCTGTGCTTATTTTGATTGTTTGACTTAAGTTTGTGTCATGCAATAAGTTAGGATTTTGATTTGTGCAATCGAACTCGTGGTATTGATCTGACATTGATGTATTTCGCTTATCTTGATGTCATGTGATTAAAGTGCAATGTGAATTGACGAGATGTGTGGATTGATTTTAAATCGTGGTTATGACGTGATTTGTCCGCTAATGCTAGGGGAGGTTTAGTGGTGGTTACCTATATACTGCTTCATTATAAAAAAAAAAGTTTGAAAAAGGACTATTAAAAAAAGTGTAGAAAATAAGGAGATTTAAAACCCAATGTTGTTGAGATCAGATAAATGGAGGATGGATTCTCCTCTTCTCTAATTGAGAAATGGACATGGAAACCACGTTAGAGACTCGAGTTCATCGAGAGTTCACCTTCAACATTGTTCCAAAATCTTTAATACCTTCTATGTTATCAAAGGAAACTTGTTGCTAAAGGTTACCATTTTAGTTAATTCACCCCTAGCGGAGAGTGGGTCCGAGCATAAATAATCTACTTGTTTATTTGATATTTTACAATCTTAGATTTGTTTCATAGTCTTTGATTATGTGTTCATCATGTTGTGGGAATTGCAAAAGAGATTTGATTGATTAGAATAATAGTGAAGTTGCATGAATTATCTTCTATTCTTATTAGTGTAGACTTTGCTTGAGGACAAGCAAATGAATAAGTGGGGAGTTGTTTGGTATGATTTTGTGATGATTCTTGGTATTGTTTTCATGTCATTTTCAGTGGTTTGTCCTATTTATGTTGTTGGTTTGATTAATATTTATCGATTCGGACTTACTTCGCTCGTCTCGATGTTTTGTAGGAAAACGGCAGAAAATAGGATGAATTGAATCTGCCAAGGATAAGATATAATTGAAGAGCCTTTGATAGGAATTCATAGGTGCAAACGGATCGCACCGGAGTTCGGACAAGAGAGAACGGATCATTTCTTTAAAGTCGCAAGACGCGCACTCCACGCACCGCCGCGCGTCGGCGCTGAACACTTCCAATGATTCTCATGAATAATGAAAAGGAATCAAGGATTTTTTCCTTCATAAGAACTAAATTACGTTGCGATAGGAGTCCGTAGACAAAACCGCGCACAAATCGTGAGTTCACGGGAGAACGGACAAAACAAAATGCTGCGCAGTGTGTCGCCGCGCGCTGCCGCGCGCCGCCGCCCGCCAAGCGCCGGTTCAGCATCATGAGCGCCAGCGCCATTTTCAGCGCTGCTCAGCAAGAGCGCCGGTTCACCTGTTCAGCCCTTCCTCCAGCGCCCACCCAGCATTTCAGTGCTCACATTTCATTTCAGCAAACTTAGCGCGTTCACTCTCAACCGCGCCAACATCATGTTTTTGCTCCAGCCTCCACGCCATTCAACGCCATCTCATGAATTTCCTCGCCGCTTACATCACCCGGCGCCCATCGCCCACAGCGCGACACTCCAGCAGATCCTCCCCAGCCTCCCGCCGCCTCCCCACCATCTTCACCGTGCCCGCGACTTATCGCTTGTTAACGCGCCACAATGAGCCGCATTTGTGAGGGAATGATTTTCCTCTCGCGCCAACTTCAGCCGCTCAGTTCAAGTCGAACATTTTCTAAGCTTCTATTGTAAACCGCGCCAACCTTATTCAATATATATATGCGCTTAGGTCAATTAAAGGCCCCTTCGCTTTTTGGTTTCTCCGCAGCCGGGCTGTTCTCAAGTTCTTCCGCATTCACAGAACAACAACAGACATAACCTTGTTTTAATTCTCTTTCATTCATCAATGTTTAGTTTATCAATTTATGCTGATTTCTGTTTTTGGAATCAATTTTACGCTTTATTATTTGATGATTTTGTCAATTCAATTCATAGTGACAATGGATCGATTTTCATGTTCCTGATTTATATCGCTTAATGATTTATGCTTCGCTTAATTTCGCTCTGGAGAATGATTGATGAATATGTTTTATTTACATGTAGACTTAGATTAGGGCTCGATTAACCCTAAGAATATATTTGCTATCGCTTTGTTTATCGCTTTCGATTTATCGCTTTCATAGTTCAACTAGGGATTGACAACCCCGGTTTAGATTTATCGCTTATTAGTTTAGCTCGGATCGACAACCCTAGCTTAGATGTCTTAATTCTCCGTATTTCAATTCCTCGCATGTTCAAACCCTCGCTGGTATTAGAATGTTTAGATTTTATCGCTTTCAGGTATGACATGAACAATCGCCTGTAAGTTTTCCTCGAGCACTACTGAACTTACCACGCCACGATTACCTCGCATTTATCATGAGTAATTTGAGTGTGTTTTAGCTCGATCGTGTAATGCTATTTTGCTTTCAGATTACGTGTTATGAACCAAGATCATGTTCTTTGAGGTTATGATATCGATATTATTCTCGGATTGTTTGCGCACCCTCCCTTCGTGATATGTCCTAGTTATGAGGAGATCGCCCGATTTCATGGTCACATCTTCTTATCGCGTATGTTATATGTATCCCCTTCTTCCCCGCTCTTAACCCCACCCCTAATCATACCCCGCATCCGTGCCCCTGAATTGGGCGTGACAAGAATGGTCTCCCAAGAATGAGAGGCGTGTTCCCATCCTCCGCATGTCAAGGACCACAAAATCACCGGAAAGATAAAATCTTTGACCTTGATGAGCACATCTTCCACTACCCCTTAGACGGTAATCGATGCGCCTCGCCATCCGGAGAGTAATTGTAGTAGGCTTTAATTCTCCAATCTCCAATTTGTTAAATATGGACAATGGCATCAAGTTGATGCTTGCCTCTAGGTCGCACAAAACTCGAGAAAGTATGGCTCCAATGAAGGTATAGTGAAGTCGCTCGATCTTTCCTCAACGGCAACTTTTGCAAGACAACACCGCACTCTTGAGACAAATTTATAGTTTCAACTTTTCCAACTTCTTCTTGTTGGAAACAACATCCTTTAAAAATTTCATGTATCCCGCATATCTCTCGAGCGCATCTAGCAAAGGATGTTAATACTCACTCGAACGCTTTCAAAATCGGTCATCCTCATGCTTGGGCTCGCTAACCGACTCGGTATGGGATCGGCGGAGTGTACGTGTCGGATATCTCTTCTTCGGCTGCTCGCCACCCCGCGATCGCTAGGGTGGTCGCAGCACACGAACGCATCGTCGTTTCCTTGCCTGTGCTAGCGATCGCTAGTTCGGTCGCTAACCTCGAGAGCTCTCGACCTTTCTCACGGCCGCTTAGTGGTCGCTTGGTCGGTCGTGAAATTCTTTGGAAAACATTCTGCCCGGTTCTCGGCTCAGGTCGCTAGCCTCGCGAGCTCCTCCTCATTTACCCTATTTTCGCTATTTCGCCTGATGGTTCTCGTATGCTTTTCCACCCTCAACCGCATGGCAAAGCACCGATTCTTTGGGTTTACTCGTAGTACTAGGAATTGGCCCGCCTTTGTTGTGCATTTTGTCAGTCGCTATCCGACCGATCCGGTTCTCCATTATCTTCGTGTGTTTGCCCATGGCTGCCACGGTGGATTCCGATCGTAATTCACCGAGTACGATGAACGAGTTCACAGATCGCCAGCTGTTGGTTGCTCACAACCAACTGTTGCATCATTCCTCTAAGCTCGCTTCGCCCCGAATCATCCCATTCTACACGGCCAAACCTCTGAGGTTACGAAGTTATTGGGGCATAACACAAGTTAGGATGATTCCTATTGTTAGAATTGATGCGAATTTTCCCGTGACGGTTCCTCCGATTTATATAATTTACGCCCTCCGCCTCGAACGGCTTTTCAAAAGAGTGAACTTCTCCATGAGATCGCCGTGATCTCGAGTAGACCTCACGGCAATGCTTAACTCTCGGCGCCCTATCCATGGGCCATTGATAACTGCTGGCAGCCATTTCTTCTATAATTCGCTGGCCTCCTCCACTCGACGGCTTAACATGCATCCCCCGCCGACGCATCCACGATGCTCCTCGTGGAAGTGTCAATCCACCGAGAATTGCTATTTCGGCTCTTCGAGAATCCATGTTGAGGGAATTTTCTCAAAGGCCCCTAAATCTCTCCCATGCCTCGAATAATGATTCATCTCCTTGTTGGGAGAAGTGGAGATCTCGCTATAATCTTGCGCTTTAGCCGACGGAAATATTTCGAGAGAAACTTCGCAAAGTTTCCAACTGCTTCTACCAAGGCGGTCCGACTCTTAAACCAATCCTTCCTGACATAAAGAAAATTCAACATGCGATCGAATTGTATCTTGAGGCACCCCATTTTGCTTGATGGTGTCACATATGTCGAGGTATGTCTCGAGACGCATTCGTTCTCACCTCCTCCGAACTTCTCCTCGAACCATGCCGATCGTCGCTCAACTCAAAATTGTTCGCATTCACCTCCGGCCCCATCCGCCTCCTTGAAATTGTTCAGAGGAGGTCGATACATGTAGTTCAACGGTCTGCCTCCGGAGGGGATAAGGAGTCCCATGTTCGCCATCCGGCACCGGATCTCAGAACTCGCCGTAAGACGCAATTTTGTTCGGGCGGTATACCCCGTTGTTTTGATTGTTCGGATTTGCTGCCATAGCTTGCCTTCTTCTTTCTCGTCTCCTTCTCCTTTGGGTATTCTCGATTTCTGGATCTAACGGTTGTTCAGGAGGTCCCTGGGACCTTGTGATCATAAACTACATGGAGAGAAATGGAGAAATTAGATCCGGCAAGTAAAACAATTAAAATAAAATTACAACTTGAATTAATAATTCCAAATCGTCAAGTTATTCCTATATAATCTAAACAATCCCCGGTAACGGCGCCAAAATTTGGTCACACTATTTTCTAACACGAAAACGTGTAAGTAGACAGGTAAGTCGAGTATCGTATCCACAGGATTGTAAAGCTAAAATATAGAAGCTAACTCAATAATCCTTCATCATTATCCAAGCAACATATATGGTTTTGAAAAGGTTTTGGGACTTCAAATCTTAGATTCAAAGTCAAGAACAAAAATCAAGCAATAAAGATAGATAAACAAAACTCAAAGAGATAACAAGATTAAACGAACTAACCCTAGGGATGTATTAATCCTACCCACAGCGTATGTTTATCCTGTTTCCTATTAACCAATTTTTAATCCAGACAAGATGGAAGATCACATATGTAGCCAACAATTTCAGTTACGATAATTGTGGCAGTAGATTACTAATTTTCCCTATTACTGTTACGTCTCAAGGTAAAAATTAGCAACTCCAAAACGATCACAAAGAATATGCTTCCTACGAATGTTCCTATCTCAGCTACGACTCAATGCTTATTCAGACAGTATTCAAGATCGATCGACGCTAAAACTATTAAGTATTCAACTGGCAACTAGATATGCATCAAGATTGATCAGAAATCAACACTTATAATTAAGCACATGAATCACAAATCAATGCCTGAAAGGTAAATAGTAATAACAGGAATCACGACACTTAGGAGAGAATCATACAAACCCTAGGATTAGAATAAGAAATTTAGCTAGACATAATAATCGAAATAAAATACGAATTAATCATAGAAATAGAAATTATATAGATAAAACCCATAATATGGCGTCTGAAGAACAATTGTTGGAATCGTATCCCAACCTCAGTGGAAAACGGGAAAATACGGAATTTATTCGGACGAAATCGTTCTAAAGCGATAACAATGCATAGAACTAATGTAAAACAATGGAAATCTAAAGCCTAGATGAATCTAAATCAAAGATAAAGTCAAAATATATGAAAAACTTAAGAAAACTGGAGGAAAATCGTGATGGGGAGTTGTAGGCGCGAGAGGCAATGCTTAGCCTATATATAGGCGCAAGCGAAACCCCACTTTAAGGCCCCGGCCGCCCACCACCGCGCCTAGCTCGCGGTCACTAGCTCGATCGTGAGGATCTGGGCAGCGCGTTCCTTCGATAAGCTCGCGGCTGGATTTGCGCCCGTTTGCTATGCTTACGACTGTGCTCGCGGGTCGCTACCGCCATGTGAAATCGGGCGGCTTTTCTGAGGCTCGCGCGTGGCTCGTGGTCGCTGCTTTTCCTCGCGCCAGCCTAGCGGTCGCTAGGTCGGTCACGAAACCGTCTGCATGTTTTCGCTCACCGCGACCGGGCTAGAGGTCGCGAAGGAGGTCGCTAGCCCTGCTCTTGTCCTTCTTCGCTCGTGCTTTGCTTCATACTCGATTATCAACCTATAAGCCTACAAAAACACCAAAGAGGAACCCAAGAGCAGTATCTTCCAAAAATAGCTAAAAGCATTAAGATCCAATACATAAACGCACTTAATAGATCTAAAATCATCTTAAAATATCAATAATAAACGAGTAAAAAAGCACGTTTATCAATGCCCGCTATCCTCCGTACCAAGTTGTGCACCCAACGTTGGACGTGCCGTGTTCGACGTTGGGGTGTGCCCATTTTCCAAGTGCAAAGGTTTGCACCCAGCGTCGGACACAGTGTGCATCCGGTGCTAGATGGTTTCTGCTATCCATGTGCACCCAGCACCGGATGCGGCGCCGCCGGCGTTGGGTAATGTTTGGTACAGTGTGCAACATTATGTTTCGTTTATTTTCCATCATTTGAACTTCGAATTTCAATCTGTTTGTGCCTACGTACTCCTACCGAGATGTACTTTAAGCAAATTCTATCACTTAAATATAGTGGAACGAAGTGAGAATACATGGATTTAAATGAATCAACAACACCTTTCCATCTTTCTAAAACATATTCTACGATACATTCCCCAACATAAAAAAAAACCAACTTCCGACCAACATGGAAATTTTCTTAGACGAAACTCGATTTCAACTCAACTGTCTAATCACATGCCACAAACGACTTAAGCAACCCCCTTGCATGACATGTCACTACACTTTCAAACAAATCCCACAAATTATGAAACTCAAAGCAGATTATAGGATATTAATCATTAGGTCAATCCTTCAGATTGTGAACCCGAGTATCCTAACGTGGTTTTCCATACCTATCACTTAGATCCTCATTCGAGAGACAACACAAGCAAGAGATGTATAGCCCCTTATTCCACTTTAAGCTCACTTATTCAATTCTAATATAAACTATTGCTCATTTTTATTGCAATTCCTTTTTACCTCTTTTTATTGAATCACGCAAGAGTTGCAAATAAGGAGCACGAGACTCAAGACCACACACATCACCTTATCAAAATCATCTAAAAACGCTCCAAAACTAACATTGAAGGTCAACAATTACTATATCAAGAAAATATATCACCAAAAACATCTCAGAGTTCCGTTCATAGTACAGTTAATCCACAAAATAACTATTGGATTTGTATACTGAAAGCAGAATGGTTGAGCTTGTATACAATATTTCTTGTTACCACTATTACAATCTCCTATCTAAATTGTTTACTTGATTACATATATATGTCCCTTTATCTCATACAGTATGTAGAAGATCACAGAAGTCTGTATGATTGGTTAAGATTACTGAGATATAAAAAGGATCACAACTGAGACAACTTGAGGCGAGTTGTCGGTATAGGCTGTAGTATAGATAAGAAATGACTTGACTTGGTTGTTTGTCTATGCTGGTACGTCTTGACATATTGATGGATCAAAATGTGATGATGTCTTCTATCTGACAGTCGTGAAGAATCTAGATCTCGGTGACTTTACGTCGATCTAAACCTCGATAAGGTTTTAGGTGAGTATGAGTTACTGACCATCACTTTGACTTGTTATGAGTGAGGTTACATGAGATAACCCAAGATTCTTCGCATCTTGGGTGGTTGCAATGTTTGTATGTCATGCTAGTTACTTATATCGAGTCACCGTATCCGTTTATGATGATGATGTCCCTTTAAGTAGCTCAAAAGGTTTATTGTACTAAACCTTGCAGGTTGAATTTAGCTCAAGTATAATAATAAGGTTAAGTGATACTACTTAAGAAATTAAAGAGATTAATTGTTTTAAGCAATCATAAAGCTATAAATAATTAATGGACGTGTGATATCTTAAATAAAGGGGATTCATAAAGTCTAAGTTCAAGCCCGACTCAACTTCGGTAATAAAGCGGTAAATCAACATTTATTCTCTAGTGGCATGAATAAATATTTATGAATTAATTTATGTTATGGGCTGAGCATAAGATATTTAACTCATTTTAGGCCCATCTTTATTCCTTGCATTTGATCCCTAGGCTGGCCCATCAAGGCCTTTGCTGCTGGATATTTTTGCCCCCTCCCTAGTAGAGTCCCACTGGGATTCTGTTCTGATTTTCCCATAACTAGATAGATATTATCTAATATTATTAGAAATCAAAAGATAATTACTCTAGATTGGTTTTTTATTTGAAAAGATACGATTGTATTTATTAGATATGTAGAGATCTTATCCTAATAGGATTCTAGGATTGCATTATAAATACAAGGTGAGAGAAAATCAGAAGAATAATATTCTCATTATGATTTTCAAAAATTGCATACTAAATAGAAGGAAGCGAACTTTTACAGTATTCTCCATAGATTGCTCTCACTTAGCATTGGAGTTTTGGCAAACAGGATACAGTCCAGAAGATCAAAGCACGAGTCTTCTATTGATCTTTATCCAAAATTCGCAGGTAAACACGAGAAAATACCAACGTGTTGTAATTAATTATATAGATGCATGATGTTTCGACCAAATTGTTCTTTTCAGTCGCTCGCAATAGTACGAGGTCCTTATAGAGCGGTAAGGTCGACCCAAGTCGAATCTCTCGAGGAAGGCTTAACAGGGCTACGGTTCTATGTCAAACACAAAAATGGAAAATAAATACTAACGTCCTAAAATAAGGGAATCTGTCATGGATCGGACGAAAGCAGGAAATAAAATAAAGCAGGTAAAAAGGATGCACTTGGACAACAAGAGGAATTAGCAGATACACGGAATTGGAGACGGTGTTCTAGGGTTCAAATCTATCTTCGCTATTAATGAATCAAGGACCGGTACACAATGCATCAAACACCCACGCCTCTCACCAAACGTTCAACACTAACTAATCTCTCGACCACGTCAATGTTAAACTCGAACTTAATGGCAGGGGATCTCTCGATCAAACTGTCATCAACTACGAAGGATATTTAACTACAAATGCACACGATAGCAAAAACCCTATCCATATATATTAATTACTCAACAACAAATTAATCTCTCGATCACGTTCGTTGTTAAACTTATATTTAACAATAAATCTGCTCTCTCATAACTTCATAATCAAACATAAGCAAATAATCAATCTACACTATTCTTTCGAACACCATGTATGAAGATCATGAAATAATCAATTTATCTGGATAAAAAAATCACAAATCATCAACACATAATCACGATTGAAGACAAGAACAATCCAACATTTATTTCCCAACAAATCGATAATTTATCTCATGGTAGAAATTATTCTCATATCAATTACATAGACATAATGAAAACGAGAAAAACTTACAAACCATTCATATATAAATTCGTCTTCCAAAAATCCGGAATCGCACATTCCAATTGTTAATCCAAAATGCAAGAATTAAATGAAAAGGAAAAGAAAATATAAGGAGAAAGAAAAGGGA
Organism: Salvia rosmarinus; assembly: GCA_036937905.1. Taxonomy (NCBI): domain Eukaryota; kingdom Viridiplantae; phylum Streptophyta; class Magnoliopsida; order Lamiales; family Lamiaceae; genus Salvia; species Salvia rosmarinus. The sequence continues at coordinate 41,258,487 of CM072818.1, read as the reverse complement.
GAAGAAATCCGTGCGTGTGCGTGAGTGTGTATTCGATCGCTGCGGTTGTTCTTCTTTTTATAAACCTGAAAAAGCCCACGAAAAATTACGCTGAACTGGGCCTAAAAAGCACATCCAACGCCGGACGGGACAAACCGACGCTGGAAGTATCTCTCTTGACGTCTTAGGAACAGTACCCCAGCGTTGTCTTCGCCACGTCCGGCGCTTGGGGTACCTGTATGGAAAGGTTCAGAGAGAGTACCCCAGCGCCGGACGGAGTGAGTCCAACGCTGGGTGCGTAGGGGGACAAGGTCAGCTGCTTGGGGCGAGGCCGGCGTTGCGTAAGCAGCGCCAGACGGAGTTGAGGCGTGCGCTGCAAAAAGCGCTGGACTTGGCGAGCGGGCGTGGGGGAGGGGGGGCAAGGTCAGCTTCTTCGCAACGGGCGTTGACGGTTGGCGCGCGCGTTGGCATGAAGATGTGTGGATGGAGTGCCGGCGCATGAGGCGAGGCCATGGTCACGTTGCGGCCAGCGCTGGAGTGGGCACGACGTGTGGGGCGCACGCTGGGGTGTGCCCAGCGTCGAACGGCACGCAGCGCCGAACGCGGTCACGCACGCGCTGCGCGACTTCTCAGTTTCGCTCCGTTCTCTCTCGTCCGAACTCCGAATTGTGATCCATTTGTGCCTATGGACTCCTATCGAGATGCTCTTTAACACTGTAAACGTTTCAATCCATCCTTTTCATATCCATTTCATTCTATTTAATGCCATTTTTCTACAAAACATCAAAACAAACGAAATAAGTTTGACAACAGCAAAAATAGAACAAACCCCGAGAAACGACATGCATAAAACTAAGAAGAATAAGAAAAAATTCATACTAAAAAACTCCTCCACACTTAAACCTTTGCTTGTCCTCAAGCAAACATTATCACCACGATACGAGAAAAGAAATCGAGAAAACAAATATTCAATTGGATCATACCACAACATCACGTCATCCTAGATTTTCTAAATCGATACACTTCTTAAAATGATAATAAATTAATAATTGATTGAGTATGCGGCTTAATCTAAGCAAATCACAAATCTGATCTACATGTATTTAATAATCGAATAGCCAACTCATATAAACACCTTGTATAAAATATCTCATTTTCAACATACTAAACAACTTTCAATACCAGATGTGATGACTAAAGGAGGATTGTAGGACAATATTCATTAAGTCAAACCTTCAAGTTGAAAACCCGAGTATCCTAATGTGGTTTTCCATACTCATCACTTTTGAGCTTCCATTCTAGAAGCAACATGGAGCGATAGGAGTAGAGCCCCTTATTCCAACCTTAAGCTCACTTATTTAATCCATCAACAACTTATTCCAACTCTTTTATAATAATCTTTTCATATTTTCATATTTTTTTTTCTGAGATAAGACACACAAGGAGACCATATAAATAGCAACGACAATCAACCACACATATCACTTCATCACAATTTACTTTGACGTGCCCCACAGCTAGATCAATCATCAACAATTATCAAGCTAAGTCACGCATCAATAAGAATTACTAGAAATCAATTCGAACGTGCATCCCCAATCAAATCATGCTCACTCAACTCGACTCATATACTAGACGATAAAGCATACTCAAATCCAAACAAAAGATATAAAATGGAGGACGAGATACCCAAACAAACACAAGTCACATGCAAACATACAAAGACGGCAAGCACGCCTCCACATTTTAGACAAAAGGTAAAATGTAGAAATGAACTTCCCTGAAATTGGGAAAGAAAGTCAACTATGTACGACGGTGACGACGTCCAGTGGATTGAGTGTTCATGATATGAAACTCGCCACAATTCTCATCTCACTTATTAAAAACCTGAAAAGAAAAAGAACAAAATAGATAAAAACAAATAAACTCGTGGGTTGCCTTCCACGCAGCGCTCGTTTCAATGGCACAAGCTCCACCAATGAAAAACGGACTATCCATAGTCCTTTACCTGTAGGAATACCATCTCAACCAGGGCATCAGTAGTAACATTGTAAGCACAAAAGACAGTTAAGGTAGCAAATAATAAATTAATTAAGCTTAAATCAAACATCATATTGTTCAAAGAAAATAGATAACCTCAACTCCTAGAGCAAAATACTTTGGTGAATTAGGATGTTGAAATATTATAGATGCTACCTCAATTTTTATCCTCTCCTCATCCTTCAACTGGTTCGGAAAGATATCAGGTTGTCCATACTTAGTCTCGACTTGATGAACCCTTGACTCTTCACTTTCATCATATGTCCTGATTCTCCCCTCAACTTCATTATCTTCAAGGAATATCAAAGATGAAGTCCGCTCCAGTTGACTAGGCATTTCCTCCACACTTTGGTTGTGAACCAATTCTTCCACTGCCTTGGCTAACTGACTGACTTGGATCATTACACGTTCGATAGATGCTTCCAACATTTCGAACCTTTGTTGACTCGTCTGTATGAAAGACATCAGTGTGTCTTCCAATGTCGGCTTCACCGGCTGACTCGCCTGAATGAAAGCCTGCAATGTATCCTCCAATGTCGGCTTCACCGGCTAACTCGCCTGAATGAAAGCCTAAAATGTATCCTCCAATGTCGGCTTCATCGGCTGTTGCTGGAACAAGAGGTCCTGACTATATGAAAACTCTGAGGATGCCTCCCGTAGGGATCATAGGCTTGATGCTCACAGCCTGACGGGTATCCCTCAAAATAGTCAAATTGGGCTCATTCTTTGTAAGAAAAATTTGCCCAATACGACGAGCTTTCCTTCTCCAGGCCTATCTGACCATATTCTGTTCGTCGGTAACCCTGCATTAACAGACACCAACTACAAAAACAAGATCACACACACCTATTGGAGAAAATAGTAACAACGAAAAAGAAGAAGAAAGAAATAAAAAGAAGAAGCATGGGGGAAGAAACAGAAAAATAAAAGGAAACACGAAAAACAAAGCAACACAAAACCTAAAGCCTTCCCCGGTAACGGCGCCAAAATTTGTTCCGACCAAATTGTTCTTTTCAGCCGCTCGCAATAGTACGAGGTCCTTATAGAGCGGTAAGGTCGACCCAAGTCGAATCTCTCGAGGAAGGCTTAACAGGGCTACAGTTCTGTGTCAAACACGAAAATGGAAAAGAAATACTAACGTCCTAAAATAAGGGAATCTGTCACGGATCGGACGAAAGCAGGAAATAAAATAAAGCGGGTAAAAGGATGCACTTGGACAACAAGAGGAATTAGCAGATATACGGAATTGGAGACTGTGTTCTAGGGTTCAAATATATCTTCGCTATTAATGAATCAAGGACCGGTACTGTGACGACCCGACTTCCCAATGAAGTACGGATCCTATGGATCATCACCGGTATGATAAAGCAAAGGATATAAACATAATTAATAAATGCAATTAACCATTTAACTACTCAACAACGCATAAACTAACAAGGAATAAGCTATTCATCACCAACTCGAGTCACGTATGACTCGTCAAAAGTGCAAGGTTCAAATATAACCCGATCGGGGCATAATTCAAAGTACGAGGTACGACCTCAAATTCAATACGGTATAAAGGCGCTTATAATCAAAACATCAAAATTATCGAGTTAGGCAGCAATAACGTGTGGACATGCATATGACGATGCATGTCCAAGGTTCTAGAATCCCTTCTAATTAAGCATAAAACAACTGCTACTCTGCACCACCTCGCACCCATCATCGATCCTTGCTCAACCTGCACATCAAAAACGAGATGTAAGGCTAAGTACAATAGTACTCAGTGGACTCATTGCCGAAAACATTTTATTTGTCAAAAGTTATTAACTGCCCACAATAGCGCATGAGGATTTTAGTTAAAAGACTCATGCCTATCAAACATTTTATCGTTTTCCAAAAATGTCCGGCCGGACTATTTCATCCATGTTGTTCCCTATCTGATCATTCATTCATTCATTCATTCCCGCACTATGGAGGTGGCCACCTACACATAGTCGCCGTGACCGATCGAGGTAGCTAACCTTAACACACAGTCACACGTGTACACAATCCGAGTTAGTCCTTAACTAAGTCGGATCCGATCGTTACCCTTTATTTAACGTTGGTGGACCAACACATTCACATACCACATTGGATATACCAATCTCAGATAGGATCACAACAAAACATAAACATTTGGCAGTCAATAACAGTTCATGCGATAATATTTCATAAAGCTTTTGTAAATCATGCTTTGAGTTATGCATATCACTTTTGTTTCAAGAGAGCCCACCTGCTAATCCAAAGCTAGTAAGTCTAAATGAGCAGGGTGTGGTTGTTCTTCCTCGCCGACTACGTACGATCAAACCCTTCATAAGAAAATAGCAATTTTGTGCGAAGTTTGTCGGCGTACAACTTTTGACGATCTTGGGCCTCCTTGATCCGTTGGAAGATTTGTCTCACAATTTCGATCATTTCCCCACAGAGTCAGGTCCTAATACTCTCCTTTCTCCCACTTTATCCCAATAGAGGGTTGATCGGCATTTCTTTCCATAAAGAGCTTCGTACGGGGCCATTCCAATTGTTGTCTGGTAGCTGTTATTGTAGGCGAATTACACAAGTGGCAACACTTGTTCCCAACTTTCTCCTCTATCGAGGACAACGGTTCTCAACATGTCTTCCAGCGTTTGAATGCTCCTCTCGGACTGTCCGTCCGTCTGTGGATGGAACGCGGTACTGAAATGTGGTCGAGTCCCCAATTCCTTTTGTAAACTCATCCAGAATCTGGATGTAAATTTCGAATCTCTATTAGACGTAATAGTCTTCGGAACTCCATGTAGACGTATGACCTCCCGGACGTACAACTGTGCTAGTCTGTCTGATCCATGTGTCATCGGAATGGGTAGAAAATGCGCGCTCTTGGTCAAACGATCGATGATGACCCAAATAGCGGTATTTTCTCTTTGTGATTTGGGTAGGCCGATAACAAAGTCCATGGCTATATCGTCCCATTTCCATTCCTGTATGTCTAGCGGTTCTAAGGTTCCGTATGGTCGTTGGTGAAGTGCTTTCACTTGTTGGCACCTCAAACAACGTTTCTACTAACGAAGCTACGTGTCGCTTCATTCCATCCCACCAAAATTTCTTTGAGATCTTGGTACATTTTGGTGCTTCGGGTGTGCGGTGTAAGAAGTCTCATGGGCTTCCTTCAAGATCTCGCCCTAAGCCCTTCGCCTTCCGAACACACACTCTCCGCCATACAACAACACGTTATATGTTGCTTCTTTGAAATTCTTGTGGTTGTTGTCCTTGATCTTAGCTCGTATTTCCTCTAGTTTCTTGCTCTTCCTCTGAGCTTCTAAGATTCGGGCTCTTAAGTCTGGGATTGCAATCAACGTTGCAATGCAACCCTCTATTGTCAAAGACGGGTCTATGACTTCGATGTTCATCCTCTGAAATTCCTTTATAAGTATTTCCTCATGACTGAGGAGACATCCCAAACTAGGGTGGGATTTGCGACTCAAGGCATCGGCTACAACATTAGCCTTGCCTGGGTGGTAATTGATACCACAGTCGTAATCTTTCACTAGTTTTAACCATCTACGCTGCCTCATGTTAAGATCTTTCTGCTCAAAGAATACTTCAGGCTTTTATGGTCAGTATAGATCTCACATCTAACTCCATAAAGGTGATGCCTCCAAATCTTTAAAGCATATACGATTGCTAATTCTTGGTCGTATGAGGATAGTTCAACTCATGTAGCGCGAATCGCTTCAAGCATAAGCAATAACCTTGCCTTCTTGCATCAAGACACATCCTAGTCCATTCTTTAAAGCATCCGTAGATTGTGTATTCTTTATCCGCCTCGGCATCGCTAGTACACGTGTGTCGTCAAGAACTCCTTTAGTCTCGGAAACTAGCCTCACACTCGGCGGTCCAAGTGTACTTGATTCCTTTCTCAACAATTGGATCATGGGTCGGCTATCGCTGAAAATCCTTCGATAAATCTTCGATAGTAGCTCTGCAAGTCCTAAGAAACCCGAATTTCATTCGGTTCTTTGGTGATTCTCATTCTCGAACTGTATCAATATTCGAGGGGTCTACCTTGATTCCTCGGCGGACACGATGTGACCTAAGAATGTCACTCGCTTAACCGTAACTCGCAGACTTGCTAAACTTGGCTAAGAGTTGCTCTTGCCTTAATGTTTGCAAAGACCGCTCTCAAGTGCTCTTTCGTTATTCTCGAGTATATCAGTATCGCCTATGAATACTAGGACAAATTTGTCTAAGCACGGGTGAAATACCCTATTCATGATATCCATAAATCTTCTTTGGGGCATTTGTAAGTCCAAAGGGCATAACGATGAATTAAATGACCATACCTTGTACGGAAAGCCGCTTTAGGTACATCCTCCGGTCTAATCCTCAATTGGTGATATCCCGACTTTAGATCTATCTTTGAAAAGAGTCACGCCCACTTAAGCTGAAAAGACTCTCGATAGTCTATGCACATCCTCAGTGTACCATCCTTCTTTTTCACGAAAAGGACAGGTGCTCCCCATGGAGACACACTAGGTCTAATAAAATCTAACTCCAAGAGTTCTTGCAGCTGGATTTTCAACTCCTCCAGTTTCTTTTGGTGCCATCCGGTATGGTGCTTTTGACACGGGGGCGGATCCTGGTTCGAGGTCAATCGTGAACTCGATCTGTCGGTTTGGCGATAATCCCGGTAGTTCGTCTGAAACACATCGATACTCATTCACGATCGGGATGTCTTCTATCCTCCTCTCATTCGATCTTTCTCCCGAGGTAGACGGGTAGGCATGGTTCTCGGTCTTGTTCAAGAATGTCCTTGCTTGTAGTGCGTATATAATTGGGACTCTTCTCCCATGCCGATCCCTCAAGGTCGGTAGGTTCCTCTCGGGACGTTGGAAAGAAATTTTCCTTTCATTACACGTGATGGTCGCACTATGTTCGGTTAACCAATCCATTCCTAGGATTATGTCCACATCCATCATAGGTATGACGTGAAGGTTATCTCGTCAAGACCTTAAGTGAGCCTAGTCCAAGTTCTAGGTTCGAGCATATGTGGGTCACCGTTCTTATGCCTCCTACTAGAGAAGATATTCTCATAATTTGTTCCGCGCGTTTAGGATCTAATCCCATGTTTCAGCAATAAAAGAATGCGAGGCGCCAGTATCAAACAGTAGGATAACAGGTAATTGGAGGAGTATTCCCATACCTGCCAAGTTTCCTTGGTTCCTTGGCGGCTCCTGTGGGAACAATCTTTCTTGGTGGAGGGCGTAGGCCCTGGCCTGCGGTGGTGGTTGCTGTTGTTGATGATGTTGTTGATGTTAATGTGGTTGCTGTTGTTGTTGCTGTTGTGGCTGCGGTTGTTCTTGCCGGCATCGCCGCTACTACCGTCGCCATTGCCGCCGCCGCCGCCGTGGTTGATAGGGTCGCTGATTTGGCTGATAGTACTGGACCGGGGGCTGTTGTTGGAATGGTTGGGCTTGAATAGCCCGGATCGGTTGGACTTGGTTGGGCACGTTGGGACGGCCGCTTCCTCGGGCGCACTCCGGCGGTCCTCGAGTAGTGGCCCTTCTGGCCACACTTGAAGCATCCATCATTGGTGAATACGCACGCCCCTTTATGACTCCTATGGCACTTTGGGCACACAGGGAGCCTTATAAACTTCTGGTCTCCCCCGCCAGGTGCGGGTACCATAGTGCGTCCATTTCCTTGCTCGTGCCCACATGGCACGTTATTTTCTTGCCATGGCCTCCTATCGGCCTGGCCAGTGTTGGATCCTTGTCCTTGGTGGGGTCTTTCCCACTTTCTCTTCCCACTATCCCCTTAATGATTCGGGGGATGCATAGCGACAATCCTGTCTTCGGGCATAGCAGCCTCGATGTCCAATGCCCGACTGAGGGCCTCACGGTAAGTCAGGTTTCCGTGGCCAGCTAACGATACTCTGATTTTATGATGGAGTCCCGCCCGAAACTTCTCAGTCCTCTTCTCGTCGGTGTCGACCAATTGAGGCGCATACCGTGACATCTCGCAGAATGCACGGTCGTAATATATGACCGTCGTCTTTCCTTGGCGTAGGTTGTAGAACTCATGTTCTTTCTTTTTTCGGTAGCTCTTAGGAATGTACTTCTCGTACACTTCCTCCTTAAATTCCTCCCAGGAGAAATTTTCCAGCTCTTCCTCAGATAGAGTCTTCCTCTTCGCCTCCTACCAGAAGTCGACGGCACCAGTCATCTGGAAGGCAACGCATGACAAGCGTTCCTGAGAGGTGCAGTGGAGGAAGTTGAAGATTCGCTCTAGAGCTCGAATCCAAAGTTCAGCGTCCACGGGATTCCCAGTCCCGTTGAAGGTCGGTGGGTTCTGCCTGAGGAATAGTTCCTCAATCCGTCTTGCCGGTGGTGGTGGTAGGGGTGGAGTGTCTTCTCTCTCAGGTGTTACTTCATGATTTCTTCTTCTCGGCGACATCCTATTCTTCATAAACACACGCAATTAGAAATTATCTTATTCTATCTATCAGGATCAATGTATATATACATCAGCACGGTATTTATAATTATGAACATAAATCCCGCACATCATCGAACACCATATAACGTAATATTAAAACAAAAGACTCTCGAGGAACTATCACCATATCATATCAAATTGCCTCTACGAGGACTTTCATTAGCGTTTGAAGATTACAAAGACCGTGCACGTAGTATGATGCCCAAAACAATATCAAGATCACAGTGTACCTAGTCACGGTGCATACAAAAATCTAAACGCTACCGTGGTCATCAAAATAGGGTTCATGTCGAAACGACTCGTCGTTTCCGCATGTATCAAAAGATATACAGAGTATATAGACAAAAAAATAATCTAGTCCTAAGAACTAGATCTATGATCGCCCAAGGTGTAGATCGGACTCCATGTGTCGGAGTCGGGACTGGAAGCATGGGAGCTATCCACTCCCTCCATCTCGTCGTCAGCTGATAGATCTCCCTCGGGGTCTTCCTCCGAGTCTTCCTCTGGATCTTCCTCGGGATATTCCTCTGGGTCTTCCTCTGGATCTTCCTCTGGATCTTCCTCGGGATCTTCCTCGGGATCTTCCTCGGGATCTTCCTTTGGATCTTCCTCTGGGTCTTCCTCCATGTCAGGTACGGGAACCACGGGCTCTCGATCTCTAACGACCATGGCTTCCTCCATAGCAGCTAGATCTCGACGGATCTCAGCCATGACCTCCTCGTATATATCCTCCGAAAATGGAGCAACAGCAGGACGGACTTCGATCTCTCTCACGGTACCTGTAGCTATGTCACATGGGTCCTCAGTCTTCACAGCATCGTGGCCCAAAGGCTCAGGCGGGGATGGCGGCGGCTGGACTGGGGGAGGGCCCACAGGTGGAGGTGGAGACGGGCATGGCAAGACCGGCGGTGATGGTCTGGGCGGGCAATGGCGAGGATGGAATCCTACTGGTGGTAGGACCGGAAGGCGAGCTGTCGGGATGGGAAGGTCCCGCCGAACATGTTCCCGCCATCGCCAGCAAGAACACGGTCCATCACCGCTAGACGGCACTCTGGATGGAGCCACTCTGGAATCTCGTCGCGCCAAGTGTATTCCCGTGCAGGGAGATACGGCCCACGTGGTGCAGCTCCATACACCGTGAATACATAGCTCAAGTGGTTAGCAAAGCGAGGTAGGTCCGCCTCCAGGTCAAAGATCTCTCGGCGCCGGTAAATGCAGTCCGCCGATATCTCACGGGCGTATCCCTGCCAGTCGGATGGCAGTCTCATGATCAGGCGGAGTACACCGTCATAATGCGATGTACCCCGGGCATGTGCAACAGCCCAGTGACGTGTGAAGTGCGCCAAAAACTCGCCAAGGTCGTCTCCGTGGCACATCTGGTAGGAGCAGTACGAACGTATAACCTCATCGGGGGTGGCCCTAGAGGACAGAGGGTGCCTAGTCGTGAACACAGTCCGAGCCATCTGAAAAGGAAAGTATCACTATGGTCAGACGCGGTAAACATAACGGTGTATCTAGAAGAAGGTACGTACACAATAAACACCTATACAAAGAAGGTTATAGCAATCTACATTATTCTATGACCTACATGCCCAAATTCTTATGGAATTACTTTCTTGGTTTGGTCTCCGGGAAGAGACGGTATGGTTTCTTAGAGTATAGCAACGATCGAGGCCTAGCCTTCGGGTAAAGGCTAAGTGGTCACCTTATCTTATTGGGTCTTGGATTCCTTATTTCTATTCACGTTATCGCATCACATCATATCCTTTCTCATTATGCACTTACGATTCATCATTCTTTTTATACCTTCATAGCGTTATACTTTTATTCCTTTCACTTATGCCGCGACAGAGGCAATACGCTGTGTTCGAATTCCTTCACGATGAGGTTAGGACTCATAATGCGAACCTCCGCTAACAATTGCTTCATCATCGTAGACTGTCGCTTCTCATCCTCGAATCCGCTCGGATTGTGATTCTTAAGATTTCTATGTTCTCGCTCTTTCTTAGTATTTCGCTCAATTGGGGTACTTATGTTCTCATACTAAGTTCGGTCGCGCAGGGATCATGCGCCTTAAGAGTCTATGTTCTCATGGGGAACCATACTCATTTACATCATATTTCTATCATGCTTCGCATACAATAGTAAACACAAATCGCGACACATTGTGCGATAATCAAGCATTCTCATTTACTCATTTACCAAGCTCCTGAAGCTCGTAACTTTCTTTTCAAACTGATGACCAATCAATTGAAATAACCTTTCAATTTCAAAAATTTCCACTTTCCAAAAATTTTTTTTTTAACTTCTAAACAAGGCAATATTGAAATTCCAATTCACATTTCATATACTTCCATCATTTTAAAATAACTTTTAGTTGAGATAGTTACCTTCTTCCTCGTTGAGCAGGACGACGATGGAGTGCAGTGCTGTAGCAGTCAAACATAAATAATTTCTAGACTCAACTTTCAACTTAGGATTCAAGGAAAGGGTTTCTAGAGTTCAGAGCGAACAAGTGCTCTGATACCACTTTATGACGACCCGACTTCCCAATGAAGTACGGATCCTATGGATTGTCACCGGTATGATAAAGCAGCAGATATAAACATAATTAATCAATGCAATTAACCATTTAACTACTCAACAACGCATAAACTAACAAGGAATAAGCTATTCAATACCAACTCGAGTCACAGAAGGACTCGTCAAAAGGTGCAAGGTTCAAATATAACCCAGTCAGGGCACAATTCAAAGTATGAGGTACGACCTCAAATTCAATACGGTATAAAGGCAGTTATAATCAAAACATCAAAAATTATCAGAGTTAGGAAGCAATAAACGTGTGGACATGCATATGACGATGCATGCCCAAGGTTCTAGAATCCCTTCTAATTAAGCATAAAACAACTGCTACTCTGCACCACCTCGCACCCATCATTGATCCTTGCTCAACCTGCACATCAAAAATGAGATGCAGGGCTAAGTACAAAAGTACTCAGTGGACTCATTGTCGAAAACATTTTCTTTGTCAAAAGTTATTAACTGCCCACAATAGCGCATGAGGATTTTAGTTAAAAGACGCATGCCTATCAAACATTTTATCGTTTTCCAAAAGTGTCCGACCGGAGTATTTCATCCACGTTGTTCCATATTTGATCATTCATTCATTCATTCATTCGAGCACTATGGATTTCATTTCTAGAATCCTCTCGCCGCACTACGTACGAACGATCCGAAACTCGAACCAAGGGTCTAAATCAATAAAATATGATTTATAAGACTCAAATAAATTATGAAAGCTCAAGAATTCAATAGAATTTCGAATGAGCATAATTTAATCGATGAATGCTGTTTTTTCGCGATAACTCGGAATTGACTTATCGGACGTCGTCCGAACTTCAAGAAATTTTTAAAAAAATGTAAATAAGTCATTTAAAGGCTATTTAATAAAATAAAACCTTAAGGTTCTGAGAAATCAATCGAAAGCGCGTTAAAACTTAAAGAGTCGGTATTAACATGCCAAAACGTGTAATTTGACCAATCCTTCTCCCAACTACCACCAAGACCACCCCAAATGAGTAATGGCAGACCTTTAGGCTGCCAATACAGTGTGTGAACCGTCCATTACAACCTCACAACCTTTGGAACACATTTTCTCTCTCATTTTCAAAATTCTCTTTTGTTCTTCACACTTTGTGGCCTTTAATCCTCCTTCTCAAATCCTTCCAACATACAAATAATTATTGTAAGACCATACAAAGGTAGTACTCATCATTCTCTCCATTTGTAATGGAGTAGAATTTTTTTTAGATTTTTCTTGATTTATTTCACAAAAAATCCTAGTTTGCTCCTTAATTTTTTCGTGACATTTGAGCCATCAAATGCTCTCAATCCATGAATGAAAAATGCTTAGAATGATGTTCTAAGGATGTAGTTAAAATTTCAGATTTTTGGAGCATGTTTAATAATTTTTGATTTATGCTTTATTTCTTTTTATATGTGATAAAGTATGCTTTTGTGAATATTATTTGATATTGTTGCTTGTTAATGTAATAGGAGCATGTAGAATAAATATCATAATTTTCAGAATATTTATGGAATTTTCTTGTATTTTGATTTTATTTGTTTTTGTATAGTGTTTAATATATGATATGAACATCATATATTAATCTTGAAATTTTGAAACACTACTCCTATTTTTCAAAATGGGCATAATATATTTAAGTATTTTTAAGCCAATGTTTGATTTTATTTGTTGAGAAATAGTTGAGATATAGTGTTTAATATATGATATGAACATATATTAATCTTGAAATTTTTGAGACACTACTCCTATTTTCTCTTTGAATACCGAAAACTATATGTATATATCTAAGGATTTATTTGATTTCATTAGTTGAAAATGATAGGATATGTTATGTAGAAATAATATGAACCTAATATGCATTGTTGGAATTATTGAACACATATGTAAAATATGTGTGAGGACAAAAGGAATTCCAAGCATTCGTTCATATTATAAATATTAATTGATGTTTAATGTTAATATTACATGTTATTGCATAATATAAACATGTTGTGAAGGAATGAAATTTATCGAGTATGTATATATATGTGATTACCGAAAATGAAATAAGAGTGAAAAACATGGGTTTAAATTTTAATGCATGATATGAAATGATATTTCATGTTTAGTATATGGTATAAGCATGGTATAATTTTTGTGGAATTTATTGAACACCAAAGCTCATTAAATGGTGATTACCGAAAACTATATGTTTTAACCTATGATTTGAAATTTTATATGATGATATTGAGTTGGTAATTAAACTCTATATTATGATAGGATTATAACATGATTTTATTGAAATTTATTGGATACATATGCTAATTGTTGCTAATTATCGAAAACGTAACAAAATGGCTAAGTATGGGTTTACTTCTAATGTTAAATAATGCTATGATAGTTAAATTATAAGCTTAGAATAAATGGTTGTGATTATGATGAATGAATGGAATATTTATGCACACATACACAATGATTGTATATTATGTTAGAAATTAGGGTTTTCTAATGCTTTAGTATAGTTTATGTTGTGTATGGTATTGTTGGGTGTTGAATGTTTATGTTTATGTTGTACTGACAAACCAAAACCCCAAACATAAACAACATAATACTATATGTACGAGAATCCAAAAGAAATCGACCAATTTCGATAACTTAAGAATGTATCAACGAGAATCGAAGTTAGACATAAATTAGGGTTTGCAACTATTAAAATGATACTCAAACGTGAGTTCCTAAGTTAGAAAAACCAAAAGCCGAGCTACAACGTTAATACTCAATAACGACAACCCAATACGATATTAGATTGAGCGTTAAAACAACTCGATAACGAATAACGATTACACGACTTATATAATCTCCGACGAGTTAAGAGAAACAAACAATGTCGTAATGTGTAAGCAAAGATTAGAACATAAGATGTCGATCCTTATGTCCCAAAAGTCGAGTTAATATTCCCAAAGCACTTCGCTTATTCTTAAGTACTTACTTACATGATAGCATGTGCTCACTGAATCATAAGTCAATACTCATCTTTTATTTGTCGTGCTAATACGACAAGTCGTCAAGCATAACCTACTAGGACGTAACTATAATTGTTAAGTCTAGTTAGTGGCTTGAGAATATCCTAATATACCAATCACAATTTGATTACCGACAATCTATAACGTAATAACGCTTAGAATAAAACTAAGGTTAAGAGTCGAGGATAGACTCGAATATGTGATTCATAATCAAGTTCACCTATGAACGATGAAGTAATATAGTTTGGGAATTGGGAATGCAAGATAATAGAAATTATCTTAAAACAATCACATGAAATCATAAAGAAACCCTAAGTTGGAACTTTAAGTCATAATTTATAAACGACCTTCGATCGATAGAAATAATCCAAGAAATGTTATTTTCTTATGAAGGGTTTGATCGTACGTAGTCGGCAAGGAAGAAAAACTACACCCTGCTCATTTAGACTTACTAGCTTTGGATTAGCAGGTGGGCTTTCTTGAAACAAAAATGTTATGCATAACTCAAAGCATGATTTACAAAGCTTTATGAAATATTATCACATGAAATGTTATTGACTGCCAAATGTTTATGTTTTGTTGTTATTCTATTTGAGATTGGTATATCCAATGTGGTATGTGAATGTGTTGGTCCACCAACGTTAAAAAGGGTAACGATCGGATCCGACTTAGTTAAGGCTAACTCGGATTGTGTACACGTGTGTTGTGTGTTAAGGTTAGCTACCTCGACCGGTCACGGCGACTATGTGTAGGTGGCCACCTCCATAGTGCGAATGAATGAATGATCGATATGGAACAACGTGGATGAAATAGTCCGCCGGACGCTTTTGGAAAATGATAAAATGTTTGATAGCATGAGTCTTTTAACTAAAATCCTCATGTGCTATTGTGGGCGCTCAATAACTTTGATAAAGAAAATGTTTTAGCAATGAGTCCACCGAGTACTTTTGTACTTAGCCCCGCATCTCGTTTTGATGTGCGGGTTGAGCAAAGATCGATGATGGGTGCGAGGTGGTGCGAGTAGCGATTGTTTTGATGCTTTATTAGAAAGGTTTCTAGAACCTTGGGCATGCATCGTCATATGCATGTCCACACGCTTATTTGCTGCCTAACTCGCTATTATTTTGATGTTTTGATTATAACCGCTTTCATACCGTATTGAACTTGAGGTCGCACTGTTCCTCGAATTGTGCCTCGATTAGGTTATATTTGAACCTCGAACCTTTTGACGAGTCCTTCGCGACTCGAGTTGGTATTGAATAGCTTATCCCTTTTAGTCTATACGCTGTTGAGTAGTTAATTGGTTAATTGCATTGATTAATTATGTTTATATCTCGCCGCTTTATCATACCGGTGACGATCCATAGGATCCGTACTTCATTGGGAAGTCGGTCGTCACAAAGTGGTATCGAGCTCTTGTTCGCTCGAACCTTAGAAACCCTTTCCTTGAATCCTAAGTTGAAAGTCTAGTCTAGAAATTATTTGTGTTTCGATCACATCGCACCGCACTCCATCGTCGTCCGCTCAACGAGGAAGAAGGTAACTATCTCAACTAAAAGTTGTTTTGAAATGATGGAAGTATATGAAATGTAAATTGAATTTCAATATTGCCTTGTTGGGAAGTTGAAAATATTTTGAAAGTGAAAATTTTGAAATTGAAAAGTTGTTTCAATTGATTGGTCATTAGTTTGAAAGAAAGTTACAAGGTTTAGAACTTGGTAAATGAGTAAATGAGAATGCTTGATTATCGCACAATGTGTCGCGATCTGTGTTTACTGTTGTATGCGAAGCATGCACTACAAAAAAATAGACTTATTGCGACATACACACATGCGACATTATATGTATGTGCCATAAAATTACCACACTTATGCTTCTAGTGTCGCATATTTATGTCAGTTGTGCATCATTTAAATATTGTTTCGTAGTTTAATGACAAAAATGCAACACTCATTTTGATGTCTCAAAATTACGATAATTTATCTACGATATCTCAATAAAATGTCATAATTATATCATATATTTAGAATAGTGTTGCATCTAGTGTTGTATATTTACGCCAATTGTGCGTCATCTACATATTGTGTCATAATTTAGTGACACATATGCGACACTCATTTTGATATCTTAAAATTATGATAATTTATTTGCAACACCTCAGTAAAATGTCATAATTATATCACATATTTTGAATATTGTTGCATTCAATGTTGTATATTTATGTCGGTTATGTGTCATCTATATATTGTGTCATAGTTTAGTGACACATATGCGACGTGAAACTCATTTTTATGTCTCAAAATTTGCTATAGTTTATTTAAACACTTGCTAATTATTCATTCAAAATATTTAAATAATCAAATATGAGCTATTATAATATTGTATTCACGTTCAATAAAAATCCAAAGGTTACAAATAATAATAATAATAATAATAATAATAATAATAATAATAATAATAATAATAATAATAACAATAATAATTAACACAAGAAATTGTGTCAGTCTGTATTATTAGTTTAATATACAATATATTTGTCCAAAAAAGAAAAATATGACATTAACCATGTGACGCCTGGGGTAGAAGTATGGAGTGATCGTCGGTACGGAGGCATGGACAAGGAACGGCTCCGATTAAGACTTCAAAGCAGAGGGGTACATGAATGAATCGAAATGCACCGGAATGAGAGGGATTTCGACAATATGTAGGTATGAGACTGCATATTTAATGAGAGCTTAAAGGATTTGATATGTGCTACTCATACCAATAAGATGCATCTTATTTTCGGGAGTCCATCTCATAAAAACTCTAAAGTTAAGTATGCTTGGCTTGGAGCAATTGTAGGATGGGTGACCCATTGGGATGTTTTCTCAGGGGGTGTGTGAGTGAGGACAAAGCACAATGAAAAAACTCGTGTTGGTCTGTGGGGTCAGCCGTCAATCCGAAAGCCGGGTCGTTACAGATGGTATCAGAGTCGAACATCTCCCAGTACGGTGTGGTTCAAGGAAGAACTAAGTGGAAGCTGGTGGGCATGTGACGCCCGAGGCAGAAGTACGGAGTGATCGTCGGTGCGGAGGCATGGACAAGGAGCGGCTCCGATTAAGACTTCAAAACGGAGGGGTACATGAATGAATCGAAACGCACCAGAATGAGAGGGATTTCGAGAATATATAGGTATAAGACTGCATATTTGAAGAGAGCTTAAAGGATTTGATATGTGCTACTCATACCAACAAGATGCATCTTCTTTTCGGGAGTCCATCTCATAAAAACTCTAAAGTTAAGCGTGCTTGGCTTGGAGCAATTGTGGGATGGGTGACCCCCTGAAAAGTTTTCTGATGGAGTATGTGGGTGAGGACAAAGCACACTGAAAAGACTCGTGTTGGTCCGTGGAGTCAGCCGTCAATCCGGAAGTCGGGTCATTACTAACCATCTAATTAAAATGTGTTGTAAAGAAATACAACAATAAAATTATTTACATTTATGTATCATGTAATGTGACATAAACTAACATATGCCACTTTCACGGATGACGCGTAATATGTCGTAAATTTCAGACGATAATTAATTTAGTGATGCACAAAATGATGTATATGTTGCAACATTAATGGAAACAATGTCGTAAAAATTATACTACAATTGATAATGATGTCACAAGCTAGTGTCGCAAATTAGGATGCATCAATTCGGCTAATGTCATTAAATATGACGCAAACTAACATGCGTCACTACAACTAAAGTCACGTAATATGTCGTGAATTTTATACGATGATTAGGTTAGCGATGCACAAAGTGTCGTAAATGTTGCGACATAAATACAAAAAAGTATCGTAAAAATGCTACACGACCTTTTGCTACACAAAATAAAGTGACGCAAAAAATGTCGCAAGTTAGTTTTTGCGACATTAAAACAAATGTTAGCGATACATTTTTCATGTCGCAAAAAGTCAACTTTCTTGTAGTGATGATGTAAATGAGTATGTTTCCCCATGAGTACATAGACTCTTAAGACGCATGATCCCTTTTGCGCCGAACTTAGTATGAGAACATAAGCATCCCCAATTGAACGAAATACTAAGAAGGAACGAGAACATAGAAATCTTAGGAATCACAATCGAACGGATTCGATGATGAGAAAGCGGCGAGTCTACGATGATGAATCGATTGCTTGGCGGAGGTTCGCATTGTTATGGGTCCCAACCTCTACGTGAAGGAATTCGAACACAGCGCTGTCGCTCTATCGTGGCATAAGTGAAAAGAATAAAAGTATAACGTTATGAAGGTATAAAAGAAATGATGAATCGTAAGTGCATAATGAGAACGGATATGATGTGATACTATAACGTGAGTAGAAGTAAGGAATCCGGGACCCGATAAGATGGGGTGATCACTTAGCCTTTACCCGAATGCTGGGCATCGAGCGTTTGTCCATAAGGAACCATGCAATCTCTTCCCAAAGACCAAACCATGAAAGTAGTTTCATAAGAACTTAGGAATATAAGATGGTTGGACGGTTTTACTACTAGGCTCCCTTTATCTTCTAGAGTCACACAGGAGGAGGTGGCACGCCCTACCGTTTCGACCGGATGCATCGAGTAAAAGACATCGGCGAGTTCCTTGCTCATTTTATGCGTCGTTGGGCTCTGCACATGCCCGTGGTATGTCACATTATGACGGTGTGCTTGATCGATCGCAAGATCGCCATCCGACCGCGAGGATATGCCCGTGAGATATCGCCAGATTACATCTATCGCCGCCGAGAGCTTGATCTTGAGGCGGACTTGCCCCGTTTGTCGGGCCCCTTAGCTACATATTCATGATATACTGAGACTACAACACGTGGACCATATCTCCTCGGCGGTGTACACGTGGCGTGATGAGATTCCCAGTGGCTTCACCCGAGTTGTCTCGTTTGCATCGATGGAACCGAATTCTTGCCTGGCTGTGGCAGGAACATGTTCGAGGCTGGACCTTCCCATCCCCGATAGTTCACCTTGCTGGTCCTACCACCAATAGGATTCGAGCCCCGTCATTGCCCGCCCAGACCATCGCCGCAAATCATTTTATGCCAACTTCCATCTCTACCTGCCGCCGCTTTCCCAGTTCAGCCACCGCCACCCCCACACGGACCCCTGTGCCACGATAATGTAGAGATTGACAATTCATGTGGCCTAACTGCATGCGCCACGAGAGAAACATGTGCCCGTCTTACTGCTTCTCCATTTCCAGCAACTGCCTATGAGGAGATCATAGCTGAGATCCACGAGACCTAGGCGGGAAGAAGCTAGAGTCATTAGAATCGAGAGACCGTGACTCCCACTTTCGATGCGAGAGGTTGAGGAGGAGGATCCGAAGAAAATTCGGAGGAGGACCCGGAGGAGGATCATGAGGAGGACCTGTCTGCTGACGATGATATGAAGGAAGTTGATAGTACCCATACTTCAAGTTATGAATCCAACACGCTGAGCCCTATTTTACACTCCGGGCGATTATGGATCTAGTTCTTAGGACTAGATAGTGTTTTTTCTATATACTTTTGTATATGTTTCGATCGATGCGTGCGGAAACGATAAGTCGTCCCGATATGAACCCTTATTTTGATGACCATGAGCGTTTAGATTTTTGTACGCACCGTGACTAGGTACACTGAGTGATCACGGATATTAATTTTCGAGTATCATACTCCGTGCACGGCCTTTTGTGGATCGTAAAAGTGATGATGAAAGTCCTCGTATAGACATTTGATTTGATATGATGATAGCTCCCGAGAGCTTTGGTTTTGAGGTTGCAATATATGGTGTTCGATGGCGTGCTAGATTTATGTTTATGATTATATATACATACCGTGCTAAGATATCTATGATCTGACGGATGGTATAAGAAGATATCGATTACGTATATTTATGAAAGATAGAATGCCACCGAGAAGAAGAAACCGTGAGGTAACACCGAAAGAGATGACACCCTCCACCACCACCACGGCAAGATGGATTGAGGAACTATTCCCTACGAGAACCCGCCCACTTTCAGCGGACTGGAATCCGTGGATCTTTGAACTTGATTCGCTGCTGGGCGAATCTTTAACTTCCTTCACCGCACTCTCAAGAACGCTTGTCATGCGTTGCTTTCCAAATATTTGGTGCCGCCGACTTACGGTGGGAAGCGAAGAGGAAGACTCTATCCGAGGAGGAGCCGGAAAATTTCTCACGGGAGGAATTTAAGGAGGAGGTGTCTGAGAAGTATATTCTAAGAGTTCTGGAAGAGGAAGGAGCATGAGTTTTACAACCTCACGCGAGGAAAGACCACGGTCACAGATATGACCGTGCATTCTCGCGAATGTCGCGATGTCGCCTCGGTTAGTCGACACCGACGAGAAGAGGATCGAGAAGTTTCGGGTGGGACTCCGCCATGAAATCGTGGTGTCGCTAGTGGTCACGTAAATCGACCACCGTGAGGCCCTTAGTCGGGCATTGGATATCGGGTGTTATGCTAAGGACGGGATTGTCGTGCACCGCCCGAATCACCAAGGAGATCGTGGAAAGAGAAAGTGGGAAGGACCCAACCAAAGTCAAGGATCCAACACTGTCCAAGCCGACAGGAGGCCATGGAAAGGGAACAACGTGCCATCTGGGCACGGGCAAGGAAATGGACGCCCCATGGTACCCACACCTGGCGGGAGAAACCAAAAATTTGTGAGGCTCCCCGTATGCCCCAGGTGCCATAGGAGTCACAATGGGGCATGCGCATTTACAAATGACGGATGCTTCAAGTGTGGCAGAAGGGCTACTACTCCAGACGCCACAGGATACGCGAGGGAAAATGGCGCCTAATGTGCCCAACCAAATCCGGCCGATCCGGCTATCCAAGCTCAACCATTCCAAAGAAAGCCCCGATTCAAGATTTCCTTCCAATCCAACGACAAGATCAACCACGACGGCAACGACAACAAGAATGACGGCAGCAAAGAAGAATACCGACACCCCAACAACAACAAAGAACAACAACCGCAGCAACAACAACAACATCACCAACAACAGCAACCACCACATGAAGCGAGGCTCACCCTCAACCAAGAAAGAGAATTCGCAGAACCGCCAAGGAACCAAGGAAACTTGGCAGGTATGGGAACACTCCTCCAATTGCCTGTTATCCTACTGTTTGATACTAGCGCCTCGCATTCTTTTATTGCTGAAGAATGCGTAGAGAACTTAGGATTAGATCCTAAACGCGCTGAACAAATCATGAGAATTTCTTCTCCAGTAGAAAGCATAAGAACGATAACCCAAATATGCTCGAACCTAGAACTTGGACTAGGCTCACTTAAGGTCATGACAGATAACCTTCACGTCATACCTATGACAGATGTGGACTTAATCCTAGGAATGGATTGGTTAACCGAACATAATGCGACCATCCTATGTAATGAAAGGAAAATTTCTTTCCAACATCCGGGAGAGAAACCTACGGACTTTCACGGGATCGCATGGGAGGAGAGTCCCAATCATATCCGCGCTTACAAGCAAGGGCGTTCTTTGAACAAGGCAGATAACAATGCTACCTCGTCTATCTCCAAGAAGAAGAGCGAGAATGAGAGAATGATAGAAGATGTCCCGATCGTGAATGAGTATCCCGATGTATTTCCGCACGAACTATCGGGATTATCACCAAACCGATGATCGAGTTCACGATCGACCTCGAACCGTGTTCGCCCCGTGTCGAAAAGCTCCATACCGAATGGCACCAAAGGAAATTGAGGAATTGAAAATCCGGTGCAAGAACTCTTGGAGTTAGGTTTTATTAGACCGAGTGTGTCTCCATGGGAGCACACGTCCTTTTCGTAAAGAAGAAGGATGGCACTTTGAGAATGTGCATAGACTATCGAGAGTTAAACAAGATAACTCTTAAGAATAAGTATCATTTGCCCCGAATTGAAGATCTGTTTGATCAACTTAAGGGAGCAGGAGTCTTTTCAAAGATAGATCTAAAGTCGGGATACCACCAACTAAGAATTAGACCAGAGGATGTACCTAAAACGGCTTTCCGTACAAGGTACGGTCATTTCGAATTCATCGTTATGTCCTTTGGACTTACAAATGCCCCAACAGTATTTATGGATATCATGAATAGGGTATTTCACCCATACTTAGACAAATTTATCTTAGTATTCATAGACGATATCCTAATATACTCCAAGAATAACCAAGAACACAAAGAGCACTTGGGAACTATGCTGCAAACATCGAGGCAAGAGCAACTCTTTGCCAAGTTTAGCAAGTGCGAATTGTGTTAGGCGAAGTGACATTCTTAGGTCACATCGTGTTCGTCGAGGAATCAAAGTAGACCCCTCAAGATCGACACGTCAGGAATGGGAGTCGCCAAGAACCCGAATGAAATTGAGTTTCTTAGGACTTGCCGCTACTATCGAAGATTTATCGAAGGATTCTCAACGATAGCCCGACCCATGACCCAACTGTTGAGAAAGGGGATCAAGTACACATGGACCGTCGAGTGTGAGGCTAGTTTCAGAGATCGAATGAGTTCTCGACGACAAAGACTGTACTAGCGAGACCGAGGCAGATAAAGAATACACAATCTACACGGATGCTTCAAAGAATGGACTAGGATGTGTGTTGATGCAAGAAGGCAAGGTTATAGCTTATGCTTCAAGGCAATTACGCATACATGAGTTGAACTATCCTACGCACGACCTGGAATTAGCAGCGGTCGTACATGCCTTAAAGATCTGGAGGCATCACCTTTATGGAGTTAGATGTGGGATCTATGCTGACCATAAGAGCCTGAAATATTTCTTTGAGCAGAAAGATCTTAACATGAGGCAGCGTAGATGGTTAGAACTAGTGAAGGATTACGACTGTGGTATCAATTACCACCCAGGCAAGGCTAATGTTGTAGCCGATGCCTTGAGTCGCAAATCCCACCCTAGTTTGGGATGTCTCCTCAGTCATGAGGAAATACTTATAAAAGAATTTCAGAGAATGAACATCGAAGTCATTGACCCGTCTCTGACGATAGAGGGCTGTATTGCAACATTGATTGCAATCCCAGACTTAAGAGTCCAAATCTTAGAAGCTCAGAGGAAGAGCAAGAAGCTAGAAGAAATACGAGCTAAGATCAAGGACAACAACCACAAGAATTTCAAAGAAGCAACAGATGACGTTTTGTTGTATGACGGGAGAGTGTGTGTTCCAGAAGACGAAGGGCTTAGGAGTGAGATCTTGAAGGAAGCCCATGAGACTTCTTACATCAAGACACCCCGAAGCACCAAATGTACCAAGATCTCAAAGAGAAATTTTGGTGGGATGGAATGAAGCGAGACGTAGCTTCATTCGTGAGGCGTTGTTTGACGTGCCAACAGGTGAAAGTACTCCACCAACGACCGTATGGAACTTTACAACCGCTAGACATACCGGAATGGAAATGGGATGATATAGCCATGGATTTTGTTACCGGCTACCCAAATCACAAAGAGAAACATCGCTATTGGGTCATCATTGATCGTCGACCAAGAGCGCGCATTTTCTACCCATTCGATAACACGTGGATCGAACAGACTAGCACAACGGTTATGCGTTCGAGAGGTCATACGTCTACATGGAGTTCCAAAGACTATCACGTCGATAGAGATTCAAGTTTACATCCAGATACGGATGAGTTTACAAAAGGAATTGGAGACTCGACTAAATTTCAAGATCGCGTTCCATCCACAGACGGACGGACAGTCCGAGAGGACCATTCAAACGCTGGAAGACATGTTGAGAACCGTTGTCCTCGATAGAGGAGAAAGTTGGGAACAAGTGTTGCCACTTGTGTAATTCGCCTACAATAATGACTACCGACAACAATTGGAATGGCCCGTCTGAAGCTCTTTATGGAAATAAATGTCGATCACCCCTCTACTGGGATGAAGTGGGAGAAAGGAGAGTATTAGGACCTGACTCTGTGGGAGAAATGATCGAAATTGTGAGACAAATCTTCCAACGGATCAAGGAGGCCCAAGACCGTCAAAAGTTGTATGCCGACAAACGTCGCACAAAACTGCATTTTGACGTGGGAGACAAAGTCTTCTTGAAGATTTCTCCGTCAAAAGGAATCATGAGATTTGGAATAAAAAGGAAACTACGACCACGTTTCATAGGACCCTATGAAATTTTGGAAAGGATAGGGCCAGCGGCTTACAAACTTGCATTGCCGCCAAGTTTTGGAAACGTGCACAATGTGTTCCACGTTTCACAACTAAGGAAGTACATACATGACCCCAGCCATGTGATACCGCCGACATATATTTTCCTCGATGACAATATGAGTTACATAGAACTGCCTACGAAAATCTTAGACCGACATATCCAAAAGATAAGGAACAAAGAGATACCGTTAGTGAAAGTTCTATGGAGACACCATGGACAAGAAGAAGCAACCTGGGAACTGGAATCAGCTATGAAAGAGAAATACCCAGATCTCTTCCGAGGTCAGCAAATTTCGGGACGAAATTTATTTTAAGGGGGATGGTGTGTAATAACCCAAAATATTTAAAACTTTTATTAGTGATGTTTAAATCACTTATTTGTAGTTCTTAGACCTTAATTATGTTTAAGTTAACCAACGAAACGAATTAGAATCGATTCGGAGATCTAAAACTAGAGAAATCAAAACTAGTGACTAGTCCCTACGGATTAGGGTTTTCTCGAATAACTGAACATAGAATGAAAGATCGAGAATGAATCTTGACAAAAGGATTTCATTTCTAGAATCCTCTCATGAAAACATGTGAGAAGCCAAAGAATGAGAATTTTCGGGCATACTTGCCCGGTCAGTCTTAAAAGCACTAATTACGAGCCGGATCAACTTCCAATCCGTGCTAACCATGATAATTAATGATACCAATTAAAATCATGAGGGAATATATTATTATGAATTTAGAAATTATAAGAATCAATTTCTGAAAGAAATTCCTGAAGAACTTAACCGAATGCCGGGAAAAATATACCGGGAAAACCCTAAATTGATCTGAACGATCCGAAACTCGAACCAAGGGTCTAAATAAATAAAATATGATTTATAAGACTCAAATAAATTATGAAAGCTCAAGAATTCAATAGAATTTCGAATGAGCATAATTTAATCGTTGAATGCTGTTTTTACGCGATAACTCGGAATTGACTTATCGGACGTCATCCGAACTTCATGAAATTTTTATAAAAATTTAAATAAGTCATTTAAAGTCTATTTAATAAAATAAAACCGTAAGGTTCCGAGAAATCAATCGAAATCGCGTTAAAACTTAAAGAGTCGATATTAACATGCCAAAACGGGTAATTTGACCAATCATTCTCCCAACTACCACCAAGAACACCCCAAATGAGTAATGACAGCCCTTTAGGCTGCCAATACAGTGTTTGAACCGTCCATTACAGCCTCACAACCTTTGGAACACATTTTCTCTCTCATTTTAAAAATTCTCTTTTGTTCTCCACACTTTGTGGCCTTTAATCCTCCTTCTCAAATCCTTCCAACCTACAAATAATTATTCTAAGACCATAAAAAGTTAGTACTCAACATTCTCTCCATTTTTAATGGAGTAGAATTGTTTTTTAGATTTTTCTTGATTTATTTCACAAAACCCTAGTTTGCTCCTCAATTTTTTAGTGACTTTTGAGCCATCAAATACTCTCAATCCATGAATTAAAAATGCTTAGAATGATGTTCTAAGGATGTATTTAAAATTTCAGAATTTTTGGAGCATGTTTAATAATTTTTATTTATGCTTTATTTCTTTTTATATGTGATAAAGTATGCTTTTGTGAATATTATTTGATATTGTTGCTTGTTAATGTATTAGGAGCATGTAGAATAAATATCATAATTTTTAGAATATTTTTTTAATTTTCTTGTATTTTTGATTTTATTTGTTGGAAAATAGTTGAGGTATAGTGTTTAATATATGATATGAACATCATATATTAATCTTGAAATTTTTGAAACACTACTCCTATTTTTCAAAAATGGAAAGAATATATTCAAGTATTTTTAAGCCCTTGTTTGATTTTATTTGTTGAGAAATAGTTGAGATATAGTATTTAATATATGATATGAACATCATATATTAATCTTGAAATTTTTGAGACACTACTCCTATTTTCCCTTTGAATACCGAAAACTATATGTATATATCTAAGGATTTATTTGATTTCATTAGTTGAAAATGATAGGATATGTTATGTGTAGAAATAATATGAACCTAATATGCATTGTTGGAAATTATTGAACACAAAAGTAAAATATGTGTGAGGACAAAAGGAATTCCAAGCATTTGGTTCATACTATAAATATTAATTGATGTTTAATGTTAATATTACATGTTATTGCATAATATAAACATGTTGTGAAGGAATGAAATTTATTGAGTATGTATATATATATGTGATTACCGAAAATAAAATAAGGGTGAAAAGCATGAGTTTAAATTTTAATGCATGATATGAAATGATATTTCATGTTTAGTATATGGTATAAGCATGATATAATTTTTGTGGAATTTATTGAACACCAAAGCTCATTAAATGTTGATTACCGAAAACTATATGTTTTAACCTATGATTTGAAATTTTATATGATGATATTGAGTTGGTAATAAAACTCTATATTATGATAGGAGTATAACATGATTTTATTAGAATTTATTGGATACATATGCTAATTGTTGCTAATTATCGAAAACGTAACAAGATGGCTAAGTATGGGTTTACTTCTAATGTTAAATAATGCTATGATAGTGAAATTATAAGCTTAGAATAAATGGTTGTGATTATGGTGAATGAATGGAACATTTATGCACACATACACAATGATTGTATATTATGTTAGAAATTAGGGTTTTCTAATGCTTTAGTATAGTTTATGTTGTGTATGGTATTGTTGGGTGTTGAATGTTTATGTTTATGTTGTGTCCGACAAACCAAAACCCCAAACATAAACAACATAATACTATATGTACGAGAATCAAAAGAAATCGACCAATTTCGATAACTTAAGAATGAATCAGCGAGAATCGAAGTTAGACATAAATTAGTGTTTGCAACTATTAAAAGGATACTCAAACGTGAGTTCCTAAGTTAGAAAAACCAAAAGCCGAGCTACAACGTTAATACTCAATAACGACAACCCAATACGATATTAGATTGAGCGTTAAAACAACTCGATAACGAATAACGATTACACGACTTATATAATCTCCGACGAGTTAAGAGAAACAAACAATGTCGTAATGTGTAAGCAAAGATTAGAACATAAGATGTCGATCCTTATGTCCCAAAAGTCGAGTTAATATTCCCAATGCACTTCGTTTATTCTTAAGTACTTACTTACATGAGAGCATGTGCTCACTTGAATCATAAGTCAATACTCATCTTTTATTTGTCATGCTAATACGACAAGTCGTCAAGCATAACCTACTAGGACGTAACTATAATTGTTAAGTCTAGTTAGTGGCTTGAGAATATCCTAATATACCAATCACAATTTGATTACCGATAATCTATAACGTAATAACGTTTAGAATAAAACTAAGGTTAAGAGTCGAGGATAGACTAGGAATATGTGATTCATAATTGAAGTTCACCTATGAACGATGAAGTAATATAGCTTGAGAATTGGGAATGCAAGATAATAGAAATTATCTTAAAACAATCACATGAAATCATAAAGAAACCCTAAGTAGGAACTTTAAGTCATAATTTATAAACGACCTTCGATCGATAGAAAGAATCTAAGAAAGGTTATTTTCTTATGAAGGGTTTGATCGTACATAGTCTGCGAGGAAGAACAATCACACCCTGCTCATTTAGACTTACTAGCTTTGGATTAACAGGTGGGCTTTCTTGAAACAAAAATGTTATGCATAACTCAAAGCATGATTTACAAAGCTTTATGAAATATTATCACATGAAATGTTATTGACTGCCAAATGTTTATGTTTTGTTGTTATCCTATCTGAGATTGGTATATCCAATGTGGTATGTGAATGTGTTGGTCCACCAGCGTTAAAAAGGGTAACGATCGGATCCGACTTAGTTAAGGACTAACTCGGATTGTGTACACGATGTGTTGTGTGTTAAGGTTAGCTACCTCGATCGGTCACGGCGACTATGTGTAGGTGGCCACATCCATAGTGCGCGAATGAATGAATGATCAAATATGGAACAACGTGGATGAAATAGTCCGGCCGGACGCTTTTGGAAAAATGATAAAATGTTTGATAGTACATGAGTCTTTAACTAAAATCCTCATGTGCTATTGTGGGCGATTCAATAACTTTTGATAAAGAAAATGTTTTCGGCAATGAGTCCACTGAGTACTTTTATACTTAGCCCTGTATCTCATTTTTGATGTGCAGGTTGACCAAGGATCGATGATGTGTGCGAGGTGGTTCAGAGTAGCAGTTGTTTTGATGCTTTATTAGAAAGGTTTCTAGAACCTTGGGCATGCATCGTCATATGCATGTCCACACGTTTATTTTCTACCTAACTCTGCTATTATTTTGATGTTTTGATTATAACTACTTTCATACCGTATTGAACTTGAGGTCGTACCTCGTTCCTTGAATTGTGCCCTGATTAGGTTATATTTGAACCTCGAACCTTTTGACGAGTCCTTCTGTGACTCGAGTTGGTATTGAATAGCTTATCCCTTTTTAGTCTATACGTTGTTGAGTAGTTAATTGGTTAATTGCATTGATTAATTATGTTTATATCCGCTGCTTTATCATACCAGTGACGATCCATAGGATCCGTACTTCATTGGGAAGTCGGGTCATCACACGATCGGAGGTCGTTTATAAACTACGACTTTAAGTCCCCACTTAGGGTTTCTTTATGATTTCATGTGATTGTTTTAAGATAATTTCTATTATCTTACATTCCCAATTCCCAAGCTATATCACTTCATCGTTCATAGGTGAATTTCAATTATGAATCGCATACTCCGAGTCTATCCTCGACTCTTAACCTTATTGATATTCTAACCGTTATTACGTTATAGATTGTCGGTAATCATATTATGATTGGTAAATTAGGATATTCTCAAGCCATTAACTAGGCTTAACAATTATAGTTACGTCCTAGTTGGTTATGCTTGACGACTTGTCGTATTAGCACGATAATTAAAAGAGGAGTATTGACTTATGATTCAAGTGAACACATGCTATCATGTAAGTAAGTACTTAAGAATAAATGAAGTGCTTCGGGAATATTAACTCGACTTTTGAGACATAAGGATCGACATCTTATGTTCGTATCTTTGCTTACGCATTAAGACATTGTTTGTTTCTCTTAACTCGTTGGAGATTACATATGTCGTATAATCGTTATTCGTTATCGAGTTGTTTTAACGCTCAACTAATATCGTATTGGGTTGTCGTTATTGAGTATCAACGGCGTAGCTCGGCTTTTAGTTTTTCTAACTTAGGAACTCACGTGTGAGTATTATTTTAATAGCAACAAACCCTAATTTATGTCGAACTTCGATTCTCGTTGGTTCGTTCTTAAGTTATCGAAATTGGTCGATTTCTTTTGGATTCTTATACATATAGTATTATGTTGTTCACGTTTGGGTTTTGGTTTGTCGGTACAATATAAACATAAACATAAACATCCAATACCAACAATACCATACACAACATAAACTATACTAAAGCATTAGAAAACCCTAATTTCTAACATAATACACAATCATTGTGTATGTGTGCATAAGTGTTCCATTCATTCACCATAATCACAACCAATAAAATCATGTTATACTCCTATCATACTATAGAATTTAATTACCAACCCATTATTATCATATAAAATTTCAAACTATAGGTTAAAATCCTCAAGCTTTTGGCAATTTCAATTTAATAAGATTTGGTGTTCAATAAATTTCACAAAAATTATATCATGCTCATACCATATACTAAACATGAAATATCACTTCATATCATGCATTAAAAATTAAATCTATGCTTTTCACCCTTATTCATTTTCGGTAATCACATATATATATATATATATATATATATATATACACGTTCAATAATTTCATTCTTTCACAATATGGTTATATAATGTAATAACATGTAATATTAACATTAAACATCAAATAATATTTATAATATCACACATCCTATTATTCTCAACAACAAAAATCAAATAAATCACTTTATATATATATATAGCTCACGGTTTTCTCTTGGAAAATAGGAGAGGTGTTTGAATAAATTCAAGGTTAATATATGATGTTCATATCATACCTTAAACACTATATCTCAACTATTTCCAATAAATAAAAATCAAACAATACACTAAAAATATATATATATGTATTCGGTCAAAATAAAATAAAATAAAATAGGAGATGTGTTTTAAAAATTCCAAGATTTTTATATGATGTTCACATCATATATTAAACACCATATCTCAACTATTTTTCAAAAAGAAAAATCAAACCATGGCTTAAA
This sequence comes from Salvia rosmarinus, assembly GCA_036937905.1. Classification (NCBI taxonomy): domain Eukaryota; kingdom Viridiplantae; phylum Streptophyta; class Magnoliopsida; order Lamiales; family Lamiaceae; genus Salvia; species Salvia rosmarinus. The sequence continues at coordinate 41,227,868 of CM072818.1, read as the reverse complement.
TCAAGCTCAAAACTCACGGCTTTTTCAAAATAAATTCCAAAAATATTCTAAAAATTATGATATTTATTCTACATGCTTCTAATACATTAACAAGCAACAATATCAAAGAATATTCACAAAATCATGTTTTATCACATATAAAAAGAAATAAAGCATAAATCGAAAAATATTAAATATGCTCCAAAAATTATGAAATTTTAACTACAGCCTTAGAACATTATTCTAAGAATTTTTAATTCATGGCTTAAGAGCATTTGATGGCTCAAAAGTTCACGAAAAAAATTGATGAGCAAACTAGGGTTTTTTGTTAAATAAATCAAGAAAAATCTAAAAAAAATTCTACTCCATTACAAATGGAGAGAATGATGAGTACTACCTTTGTATGGTCTTAGAATAATTGTTTGGAGGTTGGAAGGGTTTGAGAAGGAGGATTAAAGGTTGAAAACTTGAAGAACAATGGAGAAAATTTGAAAAAGAGAGAGAAAAAGATGTTCCAATGTAAGAGGCAGTAATGGAACGTGAGGCTGCTGTATGTGTAATAACCCGAATTTTTGGGTTTAAAAATTTCGAAAAGCGGAAGGAATATTACGATAGAACGAGAATGAAAATGAACATCGGTAGTCGTCGATTTTGAGTAAAATCGAAAATTTCTTAATCTTTTTCACATGACATAATTTTTAAATATGTTTTAAGTATATTTGGGTTAATATTTACACTAAGGAAAAAAAAGGAAATATTTTCCTTATTATTTGATGATTTTCGAAATTCATGAGAATAAGTGATTAAATTATGATTTAATATGTGATCACTTGATTTTATGTGATGATTTTTCATGTCTATCTTGTAGTATATCATAAGATAATTATCTTGTACAAATCAAGCATGAATTTCGAAATTTAAGAGTTGTATGTGATAAGGATTTGAAAATGACATTTTTGTGATAAGTATGCTATGATATTTTTATAAAATGATAAGATAAGATCATAATTAATTAAGAGATAATGTTTATCTCTTAGAAATGTGTAGAAATGTGATAAGTATCATTGGAGATAATATCTTGGTTCTAGAAGCTCATTAATTTCGAAATTTAGGTATGATTTCATGTGATTTTCGAAAATCACAAAGCTTATGTGATAATTGTATTAAATAATTTATTTAATTATATACTTGATAAATATCATGAATTCTAGATCAATCTTATCTCCTAGAAATAGTATAAATTTCAAAATTGATAAAATAGGGTAAGAATGGAATTTTATAAATTTAAATTCTAGAAACCCTAGTTTTCGAAAAAATTGGGAAAATGCTTAGAAATGTTCCAAAAATTTATTTTATGATATAATATCATTATATTTCTATAATTACTCATGAAAATAAGATTGGTTATGAAAAGAATAATAGTTTGATAATTTATCCTTAATTTCGAATTATTTGTCGATTACTTTACTTTAGTACAAAGAATTGATCTTAATTAATTTTTCTATAATTTATTTTATCATCTAAGATCAATATTATGTCACATAGCTATTAATTGGAGAAAAATAAAATATTTGGCATCATATTAATAAAAGTGCCGAAAATTTAGACTTTCTAGTGTGAAATGAATATAAATATCATACTTTAATTAATGAGGGGTTATGATTATAAAGATAGGATAAGATTAGGTGTAAAGTAGAAATGGTTATCAAATTAAACAAGTAACCTATGGATTTGGAACCATATGACCGAAATTTTAGACTTTATAAGGTTAGAAAATTTAATTTCCAACCTTATGATAATGACACCTTATCCTAAGTTGAAAACTAGCTTTGACTTTTCAAATGTGATATTATTATATGATAATATTATAGTATATGATATAGAAAAAAATAAAATTCTATCCTAAGGTTCTAATAGTGCTCGAAAATTCCATAAACATGGTATAAAGTGGTAATTCAATTATTCTATGATAGATATAAAATACATTAATTAAATAATAAAATAGCATAATAAACTATAGGATAAAATAAAATATTTGTTTCTTATATAAAGAAGTGACCGAAATTATCAAAGAGATAAGGAATGAGTTGTAAATTTTGATTTTACAACTATATATGTTATAATTTCAAAAAGATAAGATATGATGAATAATTAAAGTATAAGATAAGAACAAAAATGACCCATTGACAACTCATAGGGTTCAAAAATTAAGAAGATAAAGGAGTTGTAAATTTTAACTTTATATTAAGATATTTTATAAAGTAATGATTAAATACACTTTATAACATCTATAAATAGGAGAACCCCCCTTTATACATCATAACCGAAAATTAGTGAGAAATAGAGAGAAAAATAGAGAGAAAAAAATAAGAGTGCTCTCCAAAGTTGTCTTCGATCGTAGATAGAAAACGTCGCCGACGTCGACTAAAAACAAATAGCAGGTTAGAAACCTTACTACTCTTATTATTTCATGCAAAAAATTAGAAAATCATATTTGATGTGTTTTGTTACATGCTTTCAAAAATTATGTGAAATACGTGAAATTTATGCTATATGTCGAAGTTATGAATTAAATATGTTTATATGACGTTTAAAAGCATAAATTATGATTTTAGTACAAAATTAAGCATGTATTAAAAACACTATGATATGACCAAAAATTAGCATGAGTCATATGTTTATGTACATGAATTTTAATTGTTGTTTTGAGCATGAAATAATGATAGATGTTCATGTTCAAAATTCTATGATTTTATGTGGAATTCTTTGGAAAAATATGAAATACTATGAGATGGAAATTTCGAAAAACACAAAGCATGAAATAGTGATGAATAAGTTGTATATGATAAATATCATGTCATACTATTGATATATGATGATAAGAATATATTATGTGAATAAATAAAATTTTAAAAAAATATATATATATATATATGGAAATTTTCGAAAATTGAGAAAGTGAAAGATTATAACGTCTCATGATATGTGATACGTGAATCATACGATATGATATGTGAAAAAGTTGAGACATAGGGAATTATGTCTGTGAATACGTAGAATTTAAGTATATCGTAAGATGAGAAATAAAGTCGATGCGTGGCGGCGTTAGATATGAAATTAAGATTAAATGCGTAACGATGAGCGATTTGAACTAAGGAATGGCGAAAGGATAGTACGACGTTGGTTCGGATCGATGAATCTTACACAGCATGATGATATGCTAAAACTAGTTTCTTACGTTGATAAGGTTTGACTCGAAGGAGAGGAGAAAGCGGAAAGTAAAACCCTAGTGACATAAGAACTTTTAAGTTCTCGAGGTGGGCTTTCTTACCAAAATCAATTCGAGCTTTTGGAAAATGTTTCTTGTTATTCTTGTACTATTTTCTTGTGAAATTTTGAGATACGATATTATGCGCGAAATATTTTATGTTTTGTATATGTCCATTCGGGTTGCACAGGGCAATGAAAGTTCTGGTCGGGTCCTATGCTAGAGGTAAGGAGAAAGCTAGCTAGGATTGTGTACACGTGTTGGGCCTCTCGAACCGCAGGAGGTCATGCTCGAACATTTGGGCGGTTAGTTGCGTCCGGGTGAAGGAGGCCTCACTCCCAAAGCGTTTATCCATAGCCGACTTGGAATATCGTTGTAGTGATGTGAAAATGCTCGGTCGGTGATGATTTTGAGAAATGAGAAAATGTATTTTGTAAGAACAATGCCTTTTCCAAATAAAACCCTTGTGTCTTCTTGTGATGAGGCGTACAATATTTCGTAAAGTAAAATGTTTTCGGCATGTGTCCACTGAGTGCATCTTTGTACTCAGCCCTGCATATTTGTTTTTAAATGTGCAGGTTGAGCGAGTGATGGAGCAGAGCGGGAGTTGAGCGGAATCTTTTGACAAGTAGTAAGAAGTATTTTTGGTTCGCCGAGAATGCATCTCCATATGCATGTCTCACACGTTTTATTCCGCTGTTAAACTCTTGAGACTCTGTTATATTTTGTTACTATGTTAAGCTTTGTAAAAGCTACTGTTTTGTTGGAACCTTGGAACCATTATATATATATATAAGCTATTTTGATCCATCATGATTCTCGTTTCTATTTGAAACATCTATATTTCTTCGTAAATGAAATGATTTGAAACCCTTATTCTTTCATATTCACTTAAACCGAACCCCAAGTCACGGTCCGACAAGGATAAGCTAAACCGGGTTGTGACAGAGTGGTATCAGAGCAGTTTGTTTGCTTTGAACCAAAAAAATATTCTTTCTATCCAAAGTCTGGCTTGAATCACTAGACTCTTTATGAAGTAGTCATCACCGCTCAACGCTCCTGTTCATCACGCTCAACCAGCAAGCAAAAGTGGTTTCTGATAAAAAGGTATGTTTTAAAAGTATTAAAAAAGTTATGTTACAGTTTTGAGAAAGTAATAGTGAAAAATGTTTTAAGTGGACATGCCGTTAAAAGAGAAAGTAAATAGCTTTGAATTGTGATAATTCATTGATGATGAGACAAAATGTGGTTTGTTGAAGAAGTTTTGAGCTCATACCCGATTGGTATGTGATTTTGTTATGATGAATTTGAAAGAGAGTAAAAGCTTATACCCAGGGGGTATATGAGTCTTGATGATGGACATATATAGAGTTATATGTCAGTAAGTTGAATGAAAAGTTTGTTATGAAACGAAGTTGAATTGTGAAATTGTTTTTGATTTTCAAAAGAATGTAGATGAGCTCTAAGTTTCACGAAGAACTTAGATTGAACAAGATCATAAGAATTTCTCTTTTATGTATAACGTAGTGTTTAATGAAACACGAGAATTTCTAGAATCTAGGATGCATTTTAAGTTCGATTTGACGAACAAGAAATGGAATGCTATGTGAAGGAATGGAAGCTTCGAGAAATACTAACGATACGGACATAGTTTTCACTTGAGATTTTACGCGGCATAATCGACTGTTGCTTACGCGAATTAAATCTAGAACGATAGATGAATTTGAGGGTTAAAATGATAAGTGAGAAAATAAAGATAAGTGCTTACGAGCTTATGCTAAAAGGATGTTCACAAAACTTTGTGTTTTAAGAAGTTTAGTTCCTTAAGAAGTCCTTATGATTTAAGTTCTTCCCCCCTATTACTTTTAAGTTTAAAGAGAAAACTTACTTAGAACTATCTGTATTCAGATGGAAGGAAATGGGAATGATAAGGGTAAGAGTACGGATACGTACGTTTCGGACCTAGAACTCACAAGGGAATATCGACTCTTTTACTACAAAATAGGCACCGATCTAGGGCAATTCTTGGACGAATTCCTACAACTGTGGATGAAGGCGCACAATCATGGAGTCACGGACTTGGATGGAATCACGACTCATCCACCGTTTGCCGACAGATTGGCAAGGCTATGCAAGAGAAATAGCAAAAGATTATGTTTTCTACAAAGAAAACTCAGAAGTTCTGGCAGATTTACCAGAGTTTATCAGCCAGCTCAGATATACATACAATGTGTATGGAGAAGCACCTATGGGACCTGGCCTTTTTCCTAAGCTGGATGGACAATATGAGAAGATGGAGGAATGGTTGTACCAAGGAACTCCGTACACCAGGTCACGATATGTTCCTTCAGTTGTGCAAGAAATAGACAAAAATGGGCAATGGATAGGATCCTATCGCCCGAGGGGATTGGGAGAACGACCAGTAGAGATAAGGGCTACTACTTGGAGAAATAAGAAAACCAACACTGTTAAGGACTTCGATCGTTCTTTGAAGGATTTGGATCGTCTCATAAAGGAGGCAAAGACATATCTCGAGACGGGAAAATTTTAAAAGAAGAACGATTCGACGAGGACCTCAGGGCATAGAACACTTAGATAAAGTAAGACTTATGAAGTCAGTTATGACATAGATAGTATGGTTAGCATGTATATAGAGAAAATGTAGTTGACGACATTTTGTAGTTAGTATGTTAGTGGTGTCAAAATTTTGGTGTAAATATGACATCACGTTATGCACTAAGTTAAAGAGACTAGTCGTTGTAAAACTAATATATAGAAAAGTCCTCATTGAGGCATTTTGATGAATACGTGATATTACATGGCTTGTTGTGGAAAAGTATCTGGCATATGATATGTTTGTTGTTCCATGATCCATAATAAGATTATGTGCATAGTATCGATTTAGAAATTGACGTTTGTTTTGTTTAAAACGTTAAGAATGCCTCCTAGAAGAGAATTGGGACGTAGGAGATGAGATGAAACTCCGGAACCAGAATTCCAACAACCACCACCGCCTCGTAGAGTAGAGGAACTGTTCCTCAAGCAAAACCCGCCCACATTTAATGGGACTGGAACCCCTGATGAAGCTGAACTCTGGGTAAGAGCGATAGAACGAATTTTCAATTTCCTGCATTGTACGAATCAGGAAAGACTTTCTTGAGTTACCTTTCAATTAACGGGTTCAGCAGACTTCTGGTGGGAGACCAGAAGGAAGATTATGACTGATGAACAAATGGAGGAGTTTACATGGGAAGATTTCAAAACGGTACTATATGATAAGTACATTCCCAAGAGTTATAGGAAGAAACAAGAAAATGAGTTTTTCAGTCTCAAACAAGGAAATAAGTCGGTAACAGAATATGATCGGATATTCTGTGACATGTCAAGGTTTGCCCAGAATCTAGTAGATACTGATGAAAAGATGGCTGACAAGTTTAGATCTGGACTAAGGCCTGAGATTAGGATATCTCTTGCCAGCCATGGAGCAATGACCTATACCGAGGCCTTAGGAAGGGCTTTAGATATAGAGGAAGCATTGCCAGAGAATAAACCAGCTTTAGCCCAAGAGGACAAGGGTAAAAGGAAATGGGAGGAAGTTCGTAACAAAAGTAACTACTACAACTAGGCGGAAAGAAGGCCGTGGTCAAGTAATCAAAGGCCACCATGGGTCCAAGGGCAAGGGCAAGGTCGTCCAATGAACTTTGGACAAGGTAGGAACAACCAACTGACGTACCCTCAATGTCCTCGATGCCGTAGGCAGCACACTGGTCCTTGTGAAGCAGGACGTGTGAACTGTTATAGATGTGGTCAATAAGGGCATTTTGCAAGGGATTGTCCACAACTAGGACAAGGAATGGGAGGTAAATCTAATCCATCACGACAAGCTCAACAACAACAACCAATGGTTTATGCTATCAATCAACAGCAACGTGAAAATGACCAAGATAACCCAACAGGTATAAATACGCTTTCAATATACCTGTGATTATATTATTACTATGGGAATCTCAAGGTTACGATATTATAAGATTATACGGGAGTATTTTAGAACATAGCATGACACGAGATGAAGAGATACGAATCCTCTTCACCGGAGGCAGAAGACACGACGTTAGCATATGTTCGCATAAACTTAGATTTGGACATAGGACTCACCATCTATGAGAATCAATAGTTGGATAGATACGATTAGAAAACATGAGAATATTAGATATATGGAATCAGAGGTTTAGAAATAAGTCGATACAAATGAAAGTTTAAGGTCATACGACGATTAAATGGGTACAAGGTACCAACGTCGAATAGAGAATGCAATACGGAGAAGGAGAAGAGAACGTTATGAGAATACGCAAATTTCGAGGATGAAATTTCTTTAAGGGGGGTAGAATGTAATAACCCAATTTACGGGTTTAAAATTTCAGCGAGAAGGAATATTACGATAGAACGAGAATGAAAATGAACGTCGGTAGTCGTCGATTTTGAGTAAAATCGAAAATTTCTTAATCTTTTTCACATGACATAATTTTAAATATGTTTTTTAGTATATTTGGGATAATATTTACACTAAGGAAGAAAAAGGAAATATTTTCCTTATTATTTGATGATTTTGAAATTCATGAGAATAAGTGATTAAATTATGATTTAATATGTGATCACTTGATTTTATGTGATGAGTTGTCATGTCTATCTTGTAGTATATGATAAGATAATTATCTTGTACAAATCAAGCATGAATTTTGAAATTTATGAGTTGTATGTGATAAGGATTTGAAAATGACATTTTGTGATAAATATCTATGATATTTTATAAAATGATAAGATAAGATCATAATTAATTAAGAGATAATGTTTATCTCTTAGAAATGTGTAGAAATTTGATAAGTATCATAGGAGATAATATCTTGGTTCTAGAAGCTCATTAATTTGAAATTTAGGTATGATTTCACGTGATTTTCAAAATCACAAAGCTTATGTGATAATTGTATTAAATAATTTATTTAATTATATACTTGATAAATATCATGAATTCTAGATCAATCTTATCTCCTAGAAATAGTATAAATTTCGAAATTGATAAAATAGGGTAAGAATGGAATTTTATAAATTTAAATTCTAGAAACCCTAGTTTTCGAAAAAATTGGGAAAATGCTTAGAAATGTTCCAAAAATTTATTTTATGATATAATATCATTATAATTCTATAATTACTCATGAAAATAAGATTGGTTATGAAAAGAATAATAGTTTGATAATTTATCCTTAATTTCGAATTATTTGTCGATTACTTTACTTTAGTACAAAGAATTGATCTTAATTAATTTTCCTATAATTTATTTTATCATCTAAGATCAATATTATGTCACATAGCTATTAATTGGAGAAAATAAAATATTTGGCATCATATTAATAAAAGTGCGAAAATTTAGACTTTCTAGTGTGAAATGAATATAAATATCATACTTTAATTAATGAGGGTTATGATTATAAAGATAGGATAAGATTAGGTGTAAAGTAGAAATGTTTATCAAATTAAACAAGTAACCTATGGATTTGGAACCATATGGCCGAAATTTTAGACTTTATAAGGTTAGAAAATTTAATTTCCAACCTTATGATAATGACACCTTATCCTAAGTTGAAAACTTTGACTTTTCAAATGTGATATTATTATATGATAATATTATAGTATATGATATAGAAAAAAATAAAATTCTATCCTAAGGTTCTAATAGTGCTCGAAAATTCCATAAACATGGTATAAAGTGGTAATTCAATTATTCTATGATAGATATAAAATACATTAATTAAATAATAAAATAGCATAATAAACTATAGGATAAAATAAAATATTTGTTTCTTATATAAAGAAGTGACCGAAATTATCAAAGAGATAAGGAATGAGTTGTAAATTTTGATTTTACAACTATATATGTTATAATTTCAAAAAGATAAGATATGATGAATAATTAAAGTATAAGATAAGAAAAAATGACCCATTGACAACTCATAGGGTTCAAAATTAAGAAGATAAAGGAGATGTAAATTTTACTTTATATTAAGATATTTTATAAAGTAATGATTAAATACACTTTATAACATTTATAAATAGGAGAACCCCACTTTATACATCATAATCGAAAATTAGTGAGAAATAGAGAAAAAAGAGAAAAAATAAGAGAGTGCTCTCCAAAGTTGTCTTGATCGTAGATAGAAAAGCGTCGCCGACGTCGACTAAAACAAATAGCGAGTTAGAAACCTTACTACTCTTATTATTTCATGCAAAAGTATTAGAAAATCATATTTGATGTGTTTTGTTACATGCTTTCAAAATTATGTGAAATCGTGAAATTTATGCTATATGTCAAGTTATGAATTAAATATGTTTATACGACGCTTAAAAGCATAAATTATGATTTTAGTATAGGGTAATTCGTTGGCGGATGCATCCCGATGAGTCGGGTCCTAATACTCTCCTTTCTCGCTTCATCCCGATAAAGTGGTGATCGATATTTCCTTCCATAAAGCGGCTTCGTAAGGGCCATTCAATAGTCTCTTGGTAGGCTGTTATTGTGGCGAATTCCTGAGTGGTAAACTTGTTCCCAACTCTACTCTATCGAGGACAGCGGTTCTCGACATGTCTTCCAACATTTGAATGGTCCTCTCGGACTGATCCGTCCGATGCGTGGGTGGAGCAGCGTCTTGAAATTTAGTCGAGTTCAGGTTTCTTTTGTAAACTCGTCAAAATCACGGGCGTAAATTTGAATCTCTATCAAGCGTGATAGTCTTTGGAACTCCAGTATGAGCGTATGATCTCTTGAGCATTACAAGCTGTTCTAGTCTATCGACCCGTGTGTTATTGGAATGAGTAGAAATCGCGCTCTTGGTCGATCGATCAATGATGACCCAAATAAGCGGTGTTATTAAAACAACTTTATGATATGATAGAAAATGAGCATAGTCGTATGTTGATGTACATGAATTTTAATTGTTGTTTTGTCCTGATCTTAGCTCGTATTTCCTCTAGCTTTTTGTTTATACGACGCTTAAAAGTGCTTGCTAATGCAGTCTTTGTCGTCAATAACCCTTCGTCTCTCGGAAACTAGCCTCGCACTCGGTACGTCCATGTGTATGATTCCTTTCCTCAACAATTGGGTCATGGGTCGGGCTATCATTGAAAATCCTTGATAAATCTCCGATAGTAGCGGCCAAGTCCTAAGAAACTCCAATTTCATTCGGGTTCTTTAGTGACTCCCGTTCTCGAGCTGTATCAATCTTGAAGGTCTACTTTGATTCCTCGGCGGACACTGATATGACACGAGAATGTCACCGCTAACAAAACTCACACTTGCTAAACTTGGCGAAGAGTTGCTCTTGCCTCAGCGTTTGTAACCAGTTCTCAAGTGCTCTTTGTGTTCTTGGTTATTCTTGGAGTATGTCGGGATATAGATATCATGAACACTTAAGGCAATTTGTCTAAGTATGGGTGAAACACCACATTCATAATATCCGTAAATCTTGTCGGGGCATTCGTAAGTCAGAGGGCATAGCGATGAATCGAAATGACCATACCTTGCACGGAAAGCCGTTTAGGTACATCCTCAGGTCTAATCCTCAATTGGTGATATCCGGGCTTTAGATCTATCTTTGAAAGACTCGCTGCTCGCTTTGGTGATCAAACGGATCGTCGATTCGAAGCGAGGATACTTATTCTTAAGATTATCTTGTTTAACTCTCGATAGTCTATGCATCCCAGTGTACTATCCTTCTTTTTCACGAAAAAGGCGGTGCTCCCGTGGAGACACTTGGTCTAATGAATCCTAACTCAAAGTTCTTGCGGTTGGATCTTCAATTCCTCAAGCTCCTTTGGTGTCATCCGGTATGGAGCTTTTGACCTGAAGCGAGAACACGGTTCGAGGTCGATCGTGAACTCGATCATCGGTTTAGCGGTAATCCGGTGGTTAAATGCGGAAAAAGCGTGGAATACTCTTTCGATCGGGGCGTCTTCTCATCCTCCGTTTAATCTTCTTGCGGAGGTGAGCGAGGTAAGCATGGTTCTCGGTCTTATTCGCAACGTCCTTGCCTTGTAGTGCGGATATAATTGGGACTCTTCTTCCATGCGATCCCGTGAAAGTCATAGGGTTCTCAGGGGTGTTGGAAAGAAATTTTCCTTTCATTACGGATGGTCGCACTATGTTCGGTTAACCAATCCATTCATAGGATTATGTCCACGTCCGTCATAGGTATGACATGAAGGTTATCTGTCGAGACCTTAAGTGAGCTAGTCAAATTCAGGTTCGAGCATATGTGGGTTATCGTTCTTATACTCCTCTTGGAGAAGAAATTATCGAGGGATTTCTTGGGCGTTTGGGATCTAATCCTAAGTTCTCTAGCATGAAATAATGATAGCGGCGCGATGTCAAACGATGGGATAACGAGCGATTGGAGTAGTATTTCCATACGCGAGTTTCCTTGGCTCCTCTGCAATTTCCTTTCTGGTTGAGGCGTAGGCACTAGTTTCTTTGGGCGGTTCTTTGTTGTTGATGATGTTGTTGTCATTGTTGCGGTTTCTGCTGCGATGTTGTTATTGTTGGGTTAGTGATCTTGTCATTGCGGTTGTTGTTGTTGTTATTGGGTTGGCGATGCTGTTCTTGCGGTTGTCGCCATTGTTGTTGTCGTTTCGCGTGTGGTTGATATGGTGTTGATTAATTTGGTAATCTTGAGCAGGGGTTGTCATTGGAATGGTTGAGCTTGGATAGCCGGACGGTGGACTCGATCCGATGCGTTGGGACAACCATTCTCTCATTAAGCGCGTCCACGGGCCGGTCCTAGGTAGTGACCCTACGGACACATTTGAAACATTCATCATTTGTGAACATGTAGACTCGCTGTGACTTCTATGGAACTTAGGGCATCTGGGGAGTTTCACGAATATTTAGTTTCTCACCGGGTGTGGGTACTATGTTACGTCCGTTGCATGTCGGTGCTAGATGGAAAATTACTCCCTTGCCATGGCCTCATGTTGGCTTGGCCGACATTGATCCTTGACCTTGGTGGGGTCCTTCCCGCTTTCTCTTTCCACGATCTCGTGGTGATTCGGTGGATGTCTGACGACAAATCTATGCTCGTGCAAGGCGGCCTCAATGTCGATGCTCTACTAACGACCTCGAGATAGGTCGATTTCCATGGCAGGGCTAGCGACACCTGATCTCATGATCAGCCTTGCAAATTTCGGTCCTCTTCAAATGCGTGCCGAACAAGCGGGGTGCATACCGCGACGTCTAGCGGATAACGCGGTGAAATCTGTGACCGTAGTTTTTCCTTGTCGCGATTTTAGAACTCGTGTCCTTTCTCTACGGTAGCTCTTGGGTATGTTCGTATTCGAATTATTCAGTGTAAACTTCTAGTTCCTCTTCATATAAGGTCTTTCTCTTGCCTCCCTCCACAGATCGTGGCTTTGCGGTCATTTGCAAACAACGCATGACAAGCATTTTAAGAGTGCAGGTGAAGGAAGTTAAAGATTCGTTCTAGTGCGTGAATCCATAGTTCCGTACATAAATTATGATTTTAGTACAAAATTAAGCATGTATTAAAAACACTATGATATGACCGAAATGAGTAATGAGTCATATGTTGATGTACATGAATTTAATTTAACTAGATCCATAATCGCCGAGGGTGTAAATAGGGCTCAGCGTGTCGGTCGAGGCAGGGAGTATGGCTACTTATCAACCGTTCGTCTAAATCGTGGGAAGGCGAGTCCTCTCTCGACCTACATTGAGTGTGGGGCCGTGATCTTCGAGACTCTGTGACTCAAGCCTTCTATAGTAGGCTGAGTCTCGCGGATCTCAACCATGATCTCCTCATAGGCATTGGTGGAAGCGGAGAAATGGCGAGATAGGCATAGGTTTCTCTCCGCGCTGCGGTTAGGCCCGCGTGAATCGTCGATCTCTGATGTCGTGAGTACATGGGTGCATGCGGGGTGGCGATTGAACTAGGGAGCGATAGGTAGAGGTGAGTCTTGGCATGGAATGATCGGCGATGACGGTCGGGTGGCAATGGCGGGCTCGAATCCTCTGGCGGTAGGACCGAAAAAGTGATTTGTCGAGGCCGGAAGATCCGACCTCGAATATGTTCTGCCACGCCGAGGCGAGTAATTGTTGTTTTGAGCATGAAATAATGATAGATGTTCATGTTCAAAATTTATGATTTTATCTTTTCGATCTAACAACAGTTATTTTCAAAATAACTTTTCAATATCGATCATTCATTTTCCAAAATCCATGGAAACAACTTCTCCATTTGAATTTTTGAGACTTTTCTCATTTCAAACATATTTCGACCTTCAAAACAATCGACTTTTGTAAGTCCATTTCACATTTCATAAACTTCTAGCATTTGAAACAACTTTCGGTTGAAATAGTTACCCTCTTTCGTTGAAGCGGGACGGCGATGGGGTGCGATGCGAGAAGCAATCAAATACAGCGGTTTGAAGACCTGACTTTCGACTTAAGATTCGAGGAAAGAGTTTCTGGGGTTGAGCGAAACCTCGCTCGATACCAATTGTGACGACCACTATCGATGAAGTGGAGATCATATGGATCGTCGGTATAATAAAGCGTGGATATAAACATAACTAATCAAGCGATCAACCATTTAACTATTCGATAGCGCATAGGCTAAAAGGGATAAGTAATTCATACTACCTTCGAGTCGTGGAATTCTTTGGAAAAATATGAAATACTATGAGATGAAAATTTCAAAAACACAAAGCATGAAATAGTGATGAATAAGTTGTATATGATAAATATCATGTCATACTATTGATATATGATGATAAGAATATATTATGTGAATAAATAAAATTTTGAAAAAAAAATATATATATATATATATATATGGAAATTCTCGAAAATTGAGAAAGTGAAAGATTATGACGTCTCATGATATGTGATACGTGAATCATAAGATATGATATGTGAAAAAGTTGAGACATAGGGAATTATGTCTGTGAATACGTAGAATTTAAGTATATACGTAATATGAGAAATAAAGTCAATACGTGACGACGTTAGATATGAAATTAAGATTCGTACATAACGACGAACGATTTGAACTAAGGAATGACTGAAAGGATAGTACGTACGTTGGTTCGAATCGATGAATCTTACACAGCATGATGATATGCTAAAAACTCGTTTCTTACGTTGATAAGGTTTGACTCGAAGGAGAGGAGAAACGAAAAGTAAAACCCTAATGACATAAGAACTTTTTAAGTTCTCGAGGTGGGCTTTCTTACCAAAATCAATTACGAGCTTTTTAGAAAATGTTTTACTGTTATTACTGTACTATTTTACTGTAAAATTTTGAGATACGATATTGTCTGCCAGAAATGTTTTATGTTTTGTATATGTCCATTCGGGTTGCCTGGGGAAACAAAAAGTTACGAATTTGGGTCCTATGCTAGAGGAGTAAGGGAGAAAGCCTAGCTAGGATTGTGTACACGTGTTGGGCCTCTGAACCGAAGGGCGGTCATGCTCTGAACCGCTGGGCGGTTAGTTGCGTCCGGGTGAAGGGAGGCCTCCCTTCCGATGCGTTTATCCATAGACGACTTGGAATATACGTTGTAGTGATGTGAAAATGCTCGGTCGAGCGATGATTTTGAGAAATGAGAAAATGTATTTTGTAAGAACAAGACCTTTTTCCAAATAAAACCCTTGTGTTCATCGTGACGAGGTAGTACAATATTTCGTAAAGTAAAATGTTTTCGCACGTGTCCACTGAGTGCATCTTTGTACTCAGCCCTGCATATTTGTTTTAAAATGTGCAGGTTGAGCAGGTGATGGAACAGAGCGGGAGTTGAGCGGAATCTTTTGACAAGTAGTAAGAAGTATTTTTGGTTCGCCTTGAGAATGCATCTCCATATGCATGTCTCACACGTTTTATTCCGCTGCCAAACTCTTGAGACTCTGTTATATTTTGTTACTATGTTAAGCTTTGTAAAAGCTACTGTTTTGTTGGAACCTTGGAACCATTAAATATATATAAGCTATTTTGATCCATCATGATTCTCGCTTCATTTGAAACATCTATATTTCTTCGTAAATGAAATGATTTGAAACCCTTATTCTTTCATATTCACTTAAACCGAACCCAAGTCACGGTCCGGCAAGGATAAGCCAAACCGGGCTGTGACAGAGTGGTATCAGAGCAGTTTGTTTGCTTTGAACCAAAAAAATATTCTTTTTATCTAAAGTCTGGCTTGAATCACTGTTTATCATAAGTTTGTTAGATGGGATTTCTAAACTGAGAGTAAACGTCTACACGCGTGGCTTGCTTGCACTATTTATCATAAGTTTGTTAGATGGGATTTCTAAATAAAATATTTTAATCTATTGAGAAGTGGGAGTTTCATGTGTAAATGTCCACAAGCGTGGCTTGCATATGCGATTTTCATAAGTTCTCTAGAGATAGATTTAAAATGAGACGATAAACAAATTTGAATTTGAAGCGGTATGGTCCGAGTGAGTATGCTAATTCTATGAATTCATTTTCTACTGTCAAAATTGTGGTCATTTCTTAGACATCACCTCAAGTATAACTTCCCGCGAAGTCCCTTCTTGCGATAGTGATGTGGTCTCCAATCGTTAATTTCATTTGTTATAAGGATAAATTGACATGGATTGAAATTAAACGTCTAAAAGGTTTATTTTAGTCTGGTCGAGGGGTTCATGTAAACATCCACACGCATGGCTTGCATGTGGGATTCCTTGGGCGATTGGAGGTTTCAATTAATATTGTTTTATTAAAATGCTACAATGTTATTGTTACGAATTATGTGCGATCGTATGCTTATGTGTTTACATTACTTTTCACATATGTCTCTTACACGCATTATCAATATGCTCGCACAAAATCCCTTATTCGGTCCAAATTTTATCCAGTGGAAACGAAACATGAAGTATGTTCTTATCGCTAAAGAACACATGTTTGTTCTCACTACTCCGAAACCCGATGCCCTTACTAACGCATCGACTAATAAGCAGCGAGAGTCAAGAAGACTTTGACATAAGTCAAATAATATGGCCAAGTGCTATATGATGACTAAGATATCAAAGGGCTTGCAGCTGTAGCATCAGTCGATGGTAGACGCAACTGAGATCTAGTCAAGTCTCGAGAGTAAGTTCGGACAGTCGGATTGAATAGTCCGTTTCTAAACAATGAGAAAGATCTTAGCTTGTAGGATGGAAGAAGGAAGTTCGATCCATGAACATGTCTCCCACATGATTCATCTCATGGATAGTCTTGATCAGTTGGGAGAAGGTATCGACGGTGAAGCCAAGGCCGATATCATCATCAACACACTGCCTAAGTCTTTTGAGAACTTTCGTATGAACGCGATCATGAGCAAGACCGAATATACACTTAGTCAGTTGCTCACGATCTCGTGGCCGCGGAAGGTGTCATGGGAAAATGAGCACATGCCCTTGCAAGCACATCTAAGGGCCCCAATTTTCCATTGAAAAATGGAAGAAGAATAAGAAGAAGAAGAAAAATGGATACCAAAGGTGGTAGAGGCAAAGGAATCGCTGGGAGCAATGGGAGCAAGAACATGATTGCCACTGGAGTCTTGAAAAAGCCGAAGGAGAGAGGCAGGTGCTTCAAGTATGGGATGACTGGGCATTGGAAGACCAAGTGCCCTATGCTCAAGGCTCAATGTACGTCATTAGCTCTAGTAATGGAAACATGTTTAGCAACTTGTTATACTCATTCATTGGTAGTAGATAAGGGTGAGACCGATCATGTTTGTTACACCTTGCAGGGGTTCCTGCGGACAAGGGAGCTGTTTGATGGCGAGATAACATCTCCATGGGCAACGTGGCGAAAGTCGAGGTCGTTGCAGTCAGAGATGTTACTTTACGCTTTGATATGACAGTTTTAGTTTTAAATGATGTTTTATATGTGCCGGAGTTTCGGCGAAAACTTTTTTCGATTTCCAAACTATTTATGCATGGATATTGAGTTATTTTGTATAGTGGTGTTTCTATCATAAGAAACGACGAATTTTTCGTTGTGGCACTTTATATAATTCCATTTATACTATTTCTGCCAAGCATAATACCTATAATTATGTTGCATCTACATCAAACCATAAGAAGATGAAGTTTTCTTCACAAGATGACACCACATATATTTGGCAGATTAGATTAGGTCACATCAATCTTAATAGGATCCAAAGACTGGCTATGAATGGAGCGTTGGGTGATATTACAGTTACTCTATTTCCAGTTTGTAAATCCTGTATAGAGGAAAAGATTTCGACCAGACCCTTCAAAACGAAGGGGTATAGAGCCAAAGTGTTGGAGTTAGTCCATTCTGATCTATGTGGACCGATGTCAACACTAGCTCGTGGAGGGTACGAGTATTTTGCCACTTTGATTGACGATTATTAAAAGTACGGATATGAGTATTTTGTCACTTTCATTGACGATTCATTATGTTGGATTTGTATACCAGAAGCAGTTTTGGTTGAGCTTGTATATAATTATTCATGTTACCACTATTATAATCTCCTATCTGAATTGTTTACTTGATTGCATATGTATATTCATTTATCTCATATATAAGTTAGATTATACAGTGTGTAGAAGATCACAGAAGTTTGTATGATTGGTCAAGCTTAATGAGATATAAAAAGGATCACAGCTGAGATAACTTTAGGACGAGTTATCAGAATAGGCTGCAGTATAGATAAGAAGTTACTTGACTTGGTTGTTTGTCTATACTGGTACGTCTCTGACGTATTGATGGATCACAGTGACATGAGTTCTTCTATCTGACCGTCATGAAGAACCTAGATCTCGGTGACTTTACGTTGATCTGAACCTGGATAAGGTACTAGGTGAGTATGAGTTGCTGACCATCACTTTGACTTGCCATGGGTGATGGTTACATGAGATAACCTAATATTCTTCGTATCTTGGGTGGTGGCAGTGCTTGTATGTCATGCTAGTTACCTGTATCAAGTCACCGTATCCGTTTAGGATGCTGACGTCCCCTTAAGGAGCTCAAAAAGTTTATTATACTAAACCTTGCAGGTTGAGTTATCTCAAGTACAATAATAAGGTTGAGTGGTACTACTAAGGAATTAAAGAGATTAATTATTTTAAGCAGTCAGAACGCTATAAATAATTAATAGACGTGCGATATCTTAAATACGGGGTTCGTGAAGTCTAAGTGCAAGCCCGAGTTAACTTCTGAAATAAAGGGGTAAGTCAGCATTTATTCTCTAGTGGTATGAATAAAAGTTTATGAATTAATTTATGTTCTGAGCTGAACATAAGATAATTAATTTATTTGAGGCCTATCTTTATTCCTTGCATTTGATCCCTGGGCTGGTCCATTAAGGCCTGGAGCTGTCAAATTCATCCACCTCATAAGAATCCCACTGGGATTCTGTTCTGATCATCTCTATCTGAAAAGATATTATTATATTTATTAGATATGTAGAGATCCTATTCAGATTGGATTCTAGGGTTGCATTATAAATATAAGGTGAGACAAAATCAGAGTAATCCTAATGCTAAAGAGATTTTCGAAAATCATAGAGAGATTATTGTGATTTTCGAAATTTCCAATTGTTTAGAAGAAGGTGAATTTTTGCAGTACTCTCCATAGATTGCTCTCACTCGGCATTGGAGTTTTGGCAAACAGGATACAGTTCAGAAGTTCAAAGAACGAGTCTTGATCCAATTCCTTGTCTGACAAATTCACAGGTGAACACGAGAAACACCTATGTGTTGCAATTAATTATGTAGGTGCATGCTAGGTAAATAATCAATGTATGGTGAATTAAACATCCAAGATAGATCCTCGGGAGAGGGTTAAAATCAGATTTTTCTACACATTGATGATTATTCAAGGTACGGATACGTACACCTGCTTCACTGCATGTCTGAATGCTTTGAGAAATTCAAAGAATTTAAGGCGAAAGTGGAGACGAAGCTAGGTAAGAGTATCAAGACACTGCGGTCTGATCGCGATGGCGAATACCTCAGTAACGAGTTCAAAGACTATTGGTGCAGTGTGAGATTACTAAAAGTTTGTTTTAGTATAAGTGGGAGATTGTTGGATTTGTATACTGAAAGCAGAAAGATTGAGCTTGTATACAATGTTTCCTGTTACCACTATTATAATCTCCTATCTGAATTGTTTACTTGCTTGCACATGTATGTCCATTTATCTCATACAAAAGTTAGATCATACAGTGTATAAGAGATCATAGAAGTCTGTATGATTGGTCAAGCTTAATGAGATATAAAAAGGATCACAACTAAGATAACTTGAGGACGAGTTGTCGGTATAGGTTGCAGTATAGATAAGAAGTGACTTGACTTGGTTGCTTGTCTATGCTGGTATGTCTCTGACGTATTGATGGATCACAGTGAGATGAATTCTTCTATCTGATCGTCGGGAAGAACCTAGATCTCGGTGACTTTTCGTTGATCTAAACCTCGATAAGGTATTAGGTAAGTATGAGTTGATGACCATCATTTTGACTTGTTATTGGTGAGAGTTACATGAGATAACTAAATATTCTCCGCATCTTGGGTGGTGGCAGTGCTTGTATGTCATGCTAGTTACCTGTATCGAGTCACCACAACCATTTAGGATTATGATGTCCCCTTAAGGAGCTCAAAAGGTTTATTGTAATAAACCCTACAGGTTGAGTTATCTCAAGTACAATAATAAGGTTGAGTAGTACTACTTAAAGAATTAAAGAGATTAATTATTTTAAGCATTCAGAACGCTATAAATAATTAATGGACGTGTGATATCTTAAATACGTGGATTCATGAAGTGTAAGTGTAAGCCCGACTCAACTTCAGTAATAAAGGGGTAAGTCAGCATTTATTCTCTAGTGGCATGAATGAATATTTATAGATTAGTTTATGTTCTGGACTGAATATAAGATAATTAATTCATTTGATGCACATCTTTATTCCTTGCATTTGATCCATGTGATGGCCCATCAAAGCCTTTGCTGCTGGAGATTTTCACCCATTTCCCTGTAGAGTCCTACTGTGACTCTGTCCTGATTCTCCTATATCTAGATAGATTATATCTGATATCTTTAGATATCAAATGATATTATTCTAGATATGGTTTATCTTAAAAGATAAGATTGTATTTATTATATATACAAAGATCATATCCTATTAGGATTCTAGGGATGCATTATAAATACAAGGTGAGAGAAAATCAGAGGTATACTAATTGTTGTAATTTTTGAAAAATACACTTGGAGGAAGAAGGAGAATTTTTGCAGTACTCTCCATAGATTGCTCTCACTCATCATTGGAGTTTTGACAAACAGGATACAGTCTAGAAGATCAAAGCACGAGTTTTGATCCTCCTTTATCCGACAAATTTGCAGGTAAACACGAGAAAACACCAACGTGTTGCAATTAATTATATGGGACGGAAGGCTTAAGTAAATTCTCGGTGAGGCCCGACGCTCGGTAGCTGGGCGTGTGGGGCGTGCATTTTTCGTGCGGGTGCCTTGGCATGCTTCGGCAGATGCTGGTGGACGTCGAGGCGATGAGGTACGATGAGTGCGGAGCCTCTGCGCGTAGAACTCGCACATCCACACGCACAGGCACGTCGCTCGATGCTCAGTGAGGCTGGGCGTGTACTGGCGAGGTAACATCACACGAGATAGGGCGACGGGTGAGACGTGGTGCGACAGGTGGTGCTGGGCGTGCTGTGGGTCGTGCCCTAGCGCGCGGCCTGGCCCATCTTAGGCCGACCAGGCCCGTTTTGCGACCCTGGCCTGTTTTTTTACCCGGATCCAATTTTCTGACCCAACTCGACCCGATTCACTGTTCCGACCCAGTTTTTAATTTTCGACCCAAATCCAGTTTTGACGTATGCGGTCTATGCCCGTACACGCAATGCCTGTTTCAAGATTTTTGAAGATCTGTGTTTTACAAATTTATGTAATAAATTACGTAGGGAAGTACAGGATCCATGAGTGGGCCGTGACGAACGAGTTTATTTTATATTTATCGTTCAAAGCATGTCGTAGATGTTTAAATTATGAAGTAGCATGCTATGTATGTTTAATTACATAGATAAACATGTCATATATTTTCGTGATTGAATGTGTATAGCAAGCATGCTAGGTTTTTCGCGTTTTAGAGCATGTTTTAGAATTCTGCGAGCATGTTTTACATGTTGAGTTCTAGAGAAAGCATGCTATGATTACATGATCTGCATGGGCAAACCTTTTGAAACAAAAGACTAAGCAAGTAACCAAACGTATTAATTCTTAAATTAAAGACGTCAAGACCTCCACATTTTGGTCTCTAAACAAAGTGTTACCCATTGTGAGTGAACATCCACACGCGTGGCTTGCTTGCATTGTTTATCATAAGTTTGTTAGATGAGATTTCTAAATAAAATATTTTAATCTATTGAGAAGTGGGAGTTTCATGTGTAAACGTCCACACGCGTGGCTTGCATGTGCGATTTTCATAATTTCTCTAGAGATAGATTTAAATGAGATGACAAAAGAATTTGAACTGGAAGCAGTATGGTCCAAGTGAGTATGCTTATTCTAAGAATTTATTTTCCGCTGTCAAAATTGTAGTCATTGCTTAGGCATCACCTCAAGTACAACTTCTCGCGAAGTCCATTCTTGTGATAGTGATGTGGTCTAGTAAGGTCCAATCATTAATTTCATTTGTCATAAGGATAAGTTGATATGGATTGAAATTAAACGACTAAAAAGTATTTTTTTAGTCTGATCGAGGGATTCATGTGTATACCTCCACACGCGTGGCTTGCATGTGGGATTCCTTGGGCGATTGGAGGTTTCAATTAATATTGTATTATAAAAAGGTTACAATATTATTGTTATGAATTATGTACGATCGTATGCTTATGTGTTTACATTACTTTTCACATATGTCTCTTTCACCGATTATCAATATGCTCGCACAAAATCCTCTATCCGGTCCACATTTTATCGAGTGGAAACGAAACATTGAGATTGTTCTTACTACCAAAGAAATTTTATTTGTACTCACTACATCTCGTCCAACGCCCCTAGATGATTCATCTACCGATGAGGAGCGCAAGGAGCACGAGAAATGGGACAAATCAAATAGAATGACAAAGTGCCTTCTTTTGGTCATCATGTACGAGTCCTAGCAACTCCAGCATTAAGAGATGGAGGATGCAGCCACAATCTGGCTAAATCTCATGAAATCGTATGGGGAGTCAGACATAATCGCTAGTCACAATTTGACAAAATTAATTATGTCAAGTTCAATGATAGAAGGCGATTCAATGTATGACCATGTACAGAAAATGATCAATCTTTTGGAGAGCTCGAGTTAGTTGGAGGATATATTGATGACGTAGTCAAAATCGATATAGTCCTCAATTCTTTACCCAAGTCTTTTGATGACTTTCGTTATGGTGTAGTCCTTTATGAAAAAGAGTTATACTCTAGATTCATTGCAAGAGGATTTAGTAAAGGAGGAATGCAAGATGGGCAAAGGTGCACAGTCTTTAGTACGCACCTCAAGGAAGACCACTGCTTCATCGAAAGATGAAAAAGTGAAGTGGAATTCAAGAGATGCTAAGGCTGTAGAAAAGAGTAGGAGTAATACAAAGGGCTCTACCAGCGGTTTAAAAAAGCCAAAGGAGAAATGCAAGTGCTTCAAGTGTAGTGAGACTGGGTATTGGAAGGCTAATTGCCCTATGCTCAAGGCTCAAGGTACGTCATTGGCTTTAGTAATGGAAACATGGTTAGTGACTTGTTCTACTCATTCATGGGTAGTAGATACGGGTGCAACTGATCATGTTTGTTACACCTTGCAGGGGTTCCTGTGGACAAGGGAGCTTGGTGATAGCGAGATAGCGATCTCCATGGGCAACACAGCGAAAGTCGAGGCCGTTGCAGTCGGAGATGTTACTTTATGCTTTGATAGGACAGTTTTAGTAGTAAAGGATATTTATATGTGCCGGAGTTTCGGTGAAACCTTATTTCAGTTTCCAAACTATTTACGCATGGATATTCGATTGTTTTTTATAGTGGTGTTTCTATCATAAGAAATGACGAAGTTATCTGTGGTGGCAATTTATATAATTCACTTTATACTATTTCTGCTAATCATAATACCTATAATTATGTTGCATCTACATCAAACCATAAGAACATGAAGTTTTCTTTGCTAGATGACACCACATATCCTTGGCATCTTAGATTAGGCCACATCAATCTAAATAGGATCCAAAGACTGGCTAACAATGGAGCGTTGGGTGATATTACGGATACTCCAATCCCAATCTACGAATCCTATATAGAAGGAAAGATGTCAACCAGACCCTTCAAAGCGAAGGGGTATAGAGCCAAAGAAGTGTTGGAGCTAGTCCATTTCGACTGTGTGGACCGATGTCCACACAAGCTCGTGGAGGGTACGAGTATTCGTCACTTTCATCGACGACACTAAGGTACATATACATATACCGCTTCACCGCAAGTCCGGATGCTTTGAGGAATTTAAAGAATTTAAGGCGGAAATGGAGACGGTTAGGTAAGAGTATCATGTCCTCATGGTCCGATCGCGGTGATGAATACCTCAAGAACGAAGTTCATGGACTATTTGGTGCAGCAGGGATTACATCACACCACTACACCGGGCACACCACAAGAAAATGTTGTGTCAAGAAATAGGACTCTCTTAGAGATGGTTAAATCAATGATGAGTTATGCAACATTGGCTATTTCGTTCTGGGGGTATGCCTTAGAAACAACGGCATATTTGCTCAATCTAGTACCGTCCGAGTGAGTTAATAAGACCCCTTTCGAGTTATGGTTTGAGCGCAAGCTTAGTTTAAGCCATATAAGCATATGGGGCAGTCCAACACATGTGCTGAACAAGAAGACTAACAAGTTAGAGGCTAGATCTGACGCAAGGCTGTTTATTGGATATCCTAGGGGAACGAAAGGTGGTTATTTCTATAGTCCTAAGGATTAGAAGGTCGTTATTAGCATCAACGCCCGATTCTTAGAGGATGACTACATGAAAAACCACAAATCCAAAGTTGAAATCATTCTTCAGGAATTAGAAGATGATCGTATTCCACCACCGATTAGGCCAAAGGTATGAGATATCGTGTCTAGTGGAGGATCGATACAAGATACTTCAAGAAATTGAAGTGGGTCGAGTTCCACTGGGGATACCGACTGTACAAGTGGCACCTACCCAGCAAGTTGTGAAAGATAGAGAACCGCAGGTTACTGAGCCCACCATTGCCATTGTGCCAGTAGCGCCTCATCATAGTGGGATGGTTGTTTGTCAACCCGAGCGATTTATGTTCGTGGGTGAATCTTCAAATTTAATCCTAGGAAACGAACAGGCAATAATTGACCCATGGAGATACAGTGAGGCAATACAAGACATAGATGCAGGATCATGGCACACCGCTATGGACTTAGAAATTGAGTCCATAACAGCTATGGATGTATATGAGAAAACACCTCTACCAGATGGCAAGGAAGCCATAGATAATAAGTGGATATACAAGAGGAAGAGAGATTCAGATGGAGAGGTTTTGACTTTCAAAGCTAGACTTGTGGTGAAAGGGTACACTAAGATTGAGGGCATCGATTTCGATGAAACCTTTTCGCCGTAGCAATGCTCAAATCCATCAGAATTCTTCTGCCATAACATCTTACCTGAACCTAGAGGTTTGACAAATAGATGTGAAAACCGCTTTTCTAAACTGTTACCTTGAGGAAGGTAGAGACATCTATATGCAACAACCCGAAGGTTATATGATGAAGGGTGAAGAGCATCTAGTATGGAAGCTTAAGAAGTCCATTTATGGACTTAAGCAAGCTTCCCAATCAAGAAACTTACGCTTTGACGAGGTGGTTAAGTCCTATGGATTTACCTGTGCCTAGCGAGAGTTGAGTGTATCGTTTGGATGTCAACGGTGACGTGGTTTTTCTTGCACTTTACATAGATGACATCCTTCTACTTGGCAATAATGTGAATCTATTATCAGACGTAAAGAATTGGTTATCCGATCAGTTTCAGATGAAAGACTTAGAAGATGCAGCGTACATGCCAAGGTTTATCGAGATCACAAGAGGAAAATGTGAGCTTATCTCAGGCGTCTTACATTGATACTATGATCACTCGTTTTAGCATGCAAATCGCCAAGAAGTGAGTGCTACCGTTCAGACATGGTGATCTTTTATCTAAGGAGCAGCCGTCGATGACTACAAATGAGATAAAGAAAATGAGACATGTTCCCTACACTTCCGCCGTAGAAAGTCTCATGTATGCAATGATGTGTATGAGACCCGATATCTGTTATGTGGTAGACATAGTAGCAAGATATCAGTCTAACCCTAGACAAGCTCTTTGAACTGTGGTAAAGCATATACTCAATTACCTGAAAAGGACTCGAGATTATATGCTAGTTTACCAGGCAAATAGTATAATGCTTTTGGGTTATTTAGACTCGGATTTCCAAGCTGACCGTGATGAGAATAAGTCTACCTCAGGCTATGTGTTTACCTTGGGAGGTGGAGTCGTATTTTGACGGAGTGCAAAGTAGTTATTGTAATGCCCCCATTCTTGTAACATAGACATTACTAAAATATGTATATCTTTAACTTTTATAGAATAGTAATGATATTAATTATATATAAGCAGCAGAGTTTATAAAAATTTGACGAACGGATGGCATATACCCTATAAATACGTATATGCCAACCTGAAACAAAAACAACACCAACAGTTTCTAACAACAACTAGGGACATAGCCCTCATCAAAATATATAAATACTCATTAAACGTCATTTGCATTTCAAACATAGTTTTTCATCAAAAACCAGTTAATTTTGTTCTTAAACACACTCGAGTATTAACATAGTTTGAAACATATTTACATAAAACGTGATCCTGAGAGAATGTATGTGTGGAGCTCATTTCTATCAGCATCAACCGTCAACTTCTCAGCCTGCAAAACATATATCAAAATAGGGGATGTGAGTATGTGAACATACTCAATGGGGAATACACTGCAAGCAATTATAACCAATTGCGTAATGCACACTACATAATGAACTCTTCTTTAGCAGTTACCCTTGCGGGTACTCATTATTTAACTCATTAGATAGCCCCTTGTG
The DNA here is from genome assembly GCA_036937905.1 of Salvia rosmarinus. Classification (NCBI taxonomy): domain Eukaryota; kingdom Viridiplantae; phylum Streptophyta; class Magnoliopsida; order Lamiales; family Lamiaceae; genus Salvia; species Salvia rosmarinus. Next base: position 41,201,410 of record CM072818.1, on the reverse strand, counting down.
GGCCTCCTTGAGTGTAGGTCACTACACTAGGCCCGACCTCCTCGAGGGTACTTCTTTAACATTGAGCCCCTTGTGGGCCTCCTCGAGTGTAGGTCACTACACTAGACCCCTTGTGGGCCTCCTCGATGGTAGTTCTTTAACATTCTAGCTCACATGTATGCACAAAACACAACAATGATTATAACCATACAACGTACATGCAGATAGAGTAAACCGCACCTCGTGTAGACGTTTCAAAATAAAGCTCTTGCTTGGTTGTTCGTCCTTGAGCTTCGGATGTCGCGCCACCTAGCAATTTAAAATTACTTACAACTTATTCTTTTAATTACTAAGGCTATATTCTTCTTAACTTTAATTTAAATTTCATATGCTTAAATATATCACTATACGTCACAAACATACTTATTTTAATCATCTAAACATACTTTTATTAAATGTCCTTCAACTTAAACAATTTCAACCAAAACCAAAGTTTAAACATAATTCTTCACTTAAACTCGAAATAATGTTCCATATACTTATTCATGCTCTTATAACCCATTATCATCAATTCATAACCAAGACCAACAATATTCTACAAATATAGCATATGTTCAACGTGAAAAATCGCGTAAGACGTCATCTATCTTAGATGAACCTCTATATATGTTCAACTATCTTCAAAGATCATAAATTAACCATCAAAACTTAAATATCAAAGCTTTAGCATTGAAAACTCAAACTTGACGTCAAACTAAAATTTTCCAATTTTCGAATACGTCGGCCGAAAAATCCAAATAAATCATTTTAAACTTTATTCATATCATAGAATCCAAATATGAAGTCAAAATGATTAAATAAAATCAAAAATCCAACATTACATGGTTTAGGGTTTTCAACCAAAAAGTGGTTTTCCAACGGCTTCGATTTCAAACGTTTTTCTTGTTCAAAACATATTTATATCAACTCATCAACACATATATGAAGGAATATCAAGCTTATAAACATCATAAATTAAAGATCAAAGCTTCTAATTTTGAAATTCACAAAAATTCCAAAGAATGAACATATGCTCAAAAATTCAATGTTAAACGACTCGTCGGTGATTAATCCAACATAATATCAAGAAATAATCAAACAACAACATATCCTCTTCACAAATCATCAAAGGATCGAAAATTCAACATGCTCATTTTCAAACCGTAGATATGTTCTAGAGATTGAATTATACCTGAATACGAAGACGGATCGAAAATTTAACGGTTGGATCTTCAAAATTGGAGCTTGAAATTTTTCGAAAATTTTAGTGTGTAGTGTGTGTAAATTTCAAAAATTTGAGGAAAATGAAGAAGATGTATAGTAAAACTATGTTTTAACATTATATCCACAAATTTTTCTTTTATTTTTCCTTTTCTTTAATATGGTGCTTAATCACCATAATCTAGAGAATTATATAATTCTCTACACATTATGACATAAAGTCTACACACACACACACACACACACACACATACACACACACACACACACACACACACACACATATATATATATATATATATATATATATATATATATATATATCCATTTATCTTTTTCTTCACAAATTTTACTCTAATGCATAACAAATAAATGTTCTAAACAATTTTAATATCCAAATCACTTAATATCATGAATTAATAACCAATGCATAAAAAATTAAAGTTTCATTCTAAAATCATATTTATAATTTACTAAATCATTAAAACTTATAATATCAAACTTTACATTTTTCGCTAGAAGCATCCTCGCCTTAGCCGAACAACTCAGTAAAACGTTAAAACTCAATTTTATTAGTTCACAATTTAAAGAAACATAATTCACACTTAATATATATATATATATATATATATATATATATATATATATATATATCATACTTTAAGAAAATTTCTGGTATTACATTTTATCCCTTAAAATAATTTCGCCTCGAAATTAACCCGGTAAGTCTCTAAGGTTGGGATAGCGAACCAAGAGTTCGCCTTCTCTTTCACATGTAGCTTCCTCGGGTCCATGCCTACTCCATCAGATTTTCACCAAAGGTACCTCTCGATTTCTTAAAGTATGCACTTTTCTGTCTAGAATAGCAATCGGTACCTCTTCATATGTTAAGTTCGGTGAAACCTGTAAAGTCTCATGAGATATAACATGACCTGGATCTGAGATATATTTCCTGAGCATTGACATGTGAAACACATCATGAACGCCAGCTAAATCTGGAGGTAAAGCTAGACAATATGCCACATATCCTATTCTTTCAAGTATCTCGAAAGGTCCCACATAACGAGGCTGTAACTTTCCTTTCTTGCTAAATCTGATCACTCCTTTTATCGCTATCCTTAAAAATGCCTTGTCACCAACCTCGAAGTGTATGTCCTTTCGCCTTTGATCAGCATATGATTTCTGACGATCTTGGGCTGCCTTGATCCTTTCTCTAATCTTTGTGATAACTCTAACTGTTTATTCAATTAATTCAGGCCCTAAGATCCGTCTCTCTCCAACCTCATCCCAATGAATTGGTGACCTACATTTCCTCCCATACAATGCTTTAAAGGGAGTCATCCCAATAGTAGCTTGATATCTATTATTGTAGGCGAATTCAACTAATGGTAAATACTTCTCCCAACTTCCGTCCATGTCTAACACACAAGCACGGAGCATATCTTTCAGAATTTGGATAGTTCGCTCTGACTGTCCATCAGATTGAGGATGATAAGCTTTATTGAAGTTTGACCTGGTGCCTAAAGCTATTTGTAGACTTTTCCAAAAATTGGAAGTAAATCTTGTGTCTCGATCTGACAAAATTGACATTGGCACTCCATGTAGTCTTACAATCTCGTTAATATAGAGTTGAGCTAGCTGATCCATGCTAAAAGTCATCTTCATGGGAAGAAAGTGAGTTGATTTTGTCAATCTATCAATAATAACCTAAATAGCGTGATTACCTTTAACTGTGTGAGGTAATCCAACCACAAAGTCCATAGAAATGTGTTCCCACTTCCACTCGGGAATCTCAAGTGGATTTAGTAGTCTAGACGGTTGTTGATGTTCGAATTTCACCTGCTGACATGTCTCCAATGGATCTCTTCATATTCTGCCACCAGTAGACTGATTTCAAATCCTTGTACATTTTAGTTCCTCCGGGATGCACGGAATATGGAGTGTTATGAGCTTCTTCAAGTAGTTCTTGTCTCAAATCCTCATTATTCAGCACACACAATCTTTCGTTGAAGACAAGAGTACTATCGGTCATAATAGAGAATCCTTGAATTGTACCATCTTCTGCTCGTTTCTCATTTTGCACAAAAATGGATCATTCTTCTGTGCTTCTCTAATTCGATCTTGAATTATCGGACGAACCACAAGTGTAGAAATGATTCATGTTGTGGTGTTTGGTGGTGTCACCACTTCCAAATTCAATTTCAGAAATTCTCTACCTAGTTCTTCTTGTTTGGTAGGTAACGTTGCCATGTAACTCTTTCGGCTCAATACATCAGCAACGACGTTCGCCTTTCCAGGATGATAGTGAATGGTGCAATCATAGTCTTTAACCAACTCTAACCATCTTCTTTGCCGAAGGTTTAACTCTTTCTGCGTGAAGAAATACTTCAAACTTTTATGGAAAGTGTAAATGTCACACTTGCTCCCATAAAGATAATGTCGCCATATCTTCAACGCATGTACCACAGATGCAAGCTCAAGATCATGTGTTGGATAGTTTTTCTCGTGTGGTTTCAATTGTCTTGAAGCATAAGCTACCACATTTCCATGTTGCATTAGCACGCATTCAAGTCCTTGCTTTGAAGCATCACTGTAGATAACGAAACCGTCGGTACCGTCAGGCACAGTTAGAACAGGAGCTGACATGAGTCGTTGCTTTAGCTCTTGGAAACTTTGCCCGCACTATTCACTCCATTGAAACTTTTCATTTTTACGTGTCAACTTTGTCAATGGACCATAAATCTTTGAGAAACCTTCTATAAATCTTCGATAATATCCTGCTATTCCCAGAAAACTTCTGTAACAGCCCCTAAATCCTAAGTACGATTTAGCAGGGATTATTACTCTAAACAGGAATGAATAAACATAAAGACTATTTATCAATAAACTGTGATACATAAATCAAGTATGTTTTTGGACTTTACTACATAACTTATGTTCTTTCAATGAAGACATGTGATATGTACATATGACGATGTACTATCAAGGTATAAACTTTTCAATGACAACCCTTCTATTGCTCAACACCGCCCATCGCATCACGACTCAATCACATTTAAAAACAAATATGCGGGTGAGTACAAATAATGCACTCAGTGGACTCATGCCAAAAACATTTTACCTTCTTTAAATTACATCGCCCATTATGGTAAAGATACGAGGGTTTTATTTGAAAGTCTTGTGCTTACTAAACATTTTCATCATTTTCATAAACGTTAAATCGCCGGACATTTTCCTTGTATGTATGATCCATATCCTTTCATTTCATCATAACATTATCATTACGCCGTAGAAGGAGGCCTCCCCTACGTCGCCGCGACCGCCGTGAATTGTCCTTACAAAGACACAAATACCATTAGGTGTACACGTTAATCCTGGCGGTATAAGTTCTTGGGCATAGGATCCGATTTCATTCATAAGTTGGGAGCAACTGACAACATTCATCATTCATTCATTCATTCATTCATGGATAGGATACATACATAAAACATAAACATTTTGGGTGTAATTTCATCATTATTTCATAATCATTTCTCAAAAGAGAGCATCATAAATAATTACTTTTCTTTTCAAGAAAGCATCATAAATAGAGCATTTTATCCTTGAGGATAAGAAAAGAAGACCACCGGTACATAAGCTTTCTTAATTGCTTTCCTTCTACGCCAACGATCGTATCCGTCTCACCTTTACGTAAAAAGCGATTTGAGACGTTTGTCACATTTTCGAGATCTCCAAAGTTTAAAATAAACTTTGATAACTTATACTAATATAATTTGAATTCTTTAACGAATTCAATACGTCAATCAATCACAGATCTTAACTAAACATTTCGTGCTTGAGATATGTTCAACCATTTCATTTTAACCTTTTAGGTTAAACGTTCAACGTATTCTCACGTTTTTCGATACAAAGATTTCAATTATGAAATCTTTTCTTACCAACGAGACTTTCTTATAAACTTAATACGTTTTACACGTATTAGCGTATTTATCGAACGTATTTCGTACGTTAATTTCAAAAGTCAACAATTTTGACTTTTCTTATTAAATTCTTCAATAATTCATATTTTTAATATCTAATTTCAACATAAATCGATTTTCAATCGATTTCTTTTCATAAAACCCTAATTCTCGATTTTTCACGTAAATCGATAAACTTTATTAATATTTTTCTCAAATATTAATTAACTTATCATTAAACATTATTTTTCATTTCTAACGTTATTTAATATAACGTTTCTCCGTAAACATAGTATACTATGTTTATAAAGTTCCATAAATTCTTAATATGTCTAAAATAATTTCTAGACATATAATGTATTATTTTTCTTGATATTAAGGATTTAAAATCCTTAATATATTCATTCAATCTTTTGGTCCTTAAGCTTAATTTTCATTCTTCTTCTAAAAATTCTTGTAAATTCATATAGTGTACTATATTATCATAGGATCACTAATATGTATTAACCTTAGCTATAAGAAAATTGGACATCACCTATCCAATACTCAAAGCTTTCGAATTTTTCTCCAAAAATTACCAAACATTTTTCTAAAATTCTAATTAAATTCCACAAGGCCTATACATTATCATATACCATCAATATATTATAATATTCAATAATCACAATTTATACATCATGTTCCTAATTCACAAGGTTCTCGGCCATTTTTTTTTTCTTTCCAGTATATAAACAAATTATTTCATAAAAAATCTAATGAATTAATCACAAGCCTTAAATTTATTATAGATCCATAATATGTTTCTACATTTAGTATAGAACAAGTATACATCACAATTCATCTTCATGATGCTCACGACATTCTTCCAAACCTCCTCAAAATAGTTTTCATTTTTTTCTTCTTTATACTTAAACAATAATTATACATCAACATTTTATTTCCACAACATTTTCGGTAGTTTATAAATGTATAACATATGATTTCCAAAATTTTCAAAATAATTCACTTGAGTTCTATTATCACCATAGATCACTAATCCATCAACAATTCAACTCTAGTAATTTTCGATCATCATAGAAAATCATAACATGCTTAGTTTGCACTTAAATCATCATATATGAAGTATATACACTATTCTAAACATTATTATTGAACAACTTAGCATGTTAGCATAATCTCCATAATTTTTCACATAATGAACCTAAGCATATATATATAAATCTAACCGTTGGAAATCGAAAATCTTAACGTATAAAGGAAGTTCGTTAAATTTCTAACCTTTTTACCGGTGTCGATTAATTGTGCAAGGATTTATGATCAAGGTTTAGGGATATTAAAATGAAGAACATTCAAGGCTTCTTCCTTTGGAAGCTCACGGCAGTAAGGTTTTTAAGAAAATGAGAAGTGATAGTTGTTTGAAGCTCTTATTACTTTGTACACTAAAAGTTAAGGAAATAGAATTGATTATTACTCAAATTTTATGCTACACAATTCTCGGTCACAAGCATCACAATTGCAAAGCTTTATGACTCACAAATATTACATCACTAAAGTAAAAATATCTCTTACACAATTTAAAAGCTCTTACACAATTTTGAACAATTCAAAATGATTCCTTGCTTTTGTGATGTAAGAGCCGTCGGCTCCCTTTGTACAAAGAGGATGAATCATGTGTCTTATACATGATATAATATCTAAGGCATTAAGTATGTGGAAGCAAAGTCAAAAAGGTGTTCCAACAAATCTTCCAACCTCAATCCTAAGCATAATACACGGCTATTTCAATCCAAACATATCCAACTTGATTTCTCTTATTTAATTCCTTGTTTATTGTGTACCAAAAGTATCCCACATATTACACATTATTCACGTAACATGCTATGTGATAGCAAAATTTTCAAATCCTCGAGCTCGATAAAAAATAAGCTCACGGCACTTTGAGCTCCCAATTGCTAAATATTTTATTTTATTGCATTTAATAGCTATATGACATAATATATGTCTTAGATGATAAATTATATCATAGGAAAAATTATTAGTATCATTTCATGTGAGAAAACCCTAATTTTCGAATTAGGGTTTTCGAAAATTCTAAACTTGTCCAATAATTAATCCTTAATGTTCTAGCATTATCTTAATGCTAAATAATACTCTAATTATATATAATAATCATAGGAATTTAAATACTATAATTCCTTGATCATTAAACTCATTTTTCTATTCATCTCAAAACGTTAACGTTTGAAACGTTTCAAAACGTTAATTATCGATTCATCTCAAAATGGTCGTAATAAAGTCGTAATCACTTTATTAAATTATTCCATTAATAATGGAATTTAATTCTAAGCTTCATTGCTTAGAAAATGTTACTAAATTTTAACTATCGATACTCAATCGACGTTAAAATTATCTTCGCCAAACACTTTATAAATATATATTCCTTAATTCACAATTCTTAGTGAATATAAAATAGAATTCATTATCTCATAATTAATCAAAATCATTATTCGATAAATTACTATTTAATTATTTCGGCAAAACCCTAATTTACGAATTTAAATATCGTAATTAGGGATTTAATTCTTTGGGATATTACAACTTCTGACCTCATTCACATTAGTTGGTCTTTTCCAATTACTTATCGCTTCAACTTTTGACGGATCTACTTCTATACCTCTCAAAGTAATCACATGTCAAAGAAAAGTAACTTGTTCCAACCAAAACTCACATTTCTGATATTTTGCATACAACTTTTCTTTTCTTAATATTTCCAATAATGTCTTGAGATGTTCAGCATGTTGCTCTTTATCCCTTGAATACACTAGAATATCATCAATGAACGGAATAACAAACCGATCAAGATATAAGCAGAAAACTCGGTTCATTAAGTCCATGAAAACGCCTGGTGCATTCGAAAGTTCAAAAGGTACAACAGTGAATTCAAAATGACCATATCTTGTTCTAAAAGCTATTTTTGGAATGTCACTCTCTTGGATTTTGAGTTGGTGATAACCCGATCTCAAGTCAATCTTCTAAAACACACTAGTACCTTTAAGCTGATCAAATAAATCTTTGATCCTGGGTAATGGATATTTATTCTTAATCGTCAATCTATTCAGTTCTCGGTAATCAACGCACATTCTTAGAGTCCCATCTTTCTTTTTCACAAATAATACTGGAGCACCCCAAGGAGATACACTTGGTCGAATAAATTCTTTACTAAGCTGGTCTTGCAACTGAACTTTAAGTTCTTGTAATTCTCTCGGTGCCATTCGGTATGGTGCGTTTGAGATCAGCGCTGCTCCAGGTATCAATCTATTGCAAATTCAACTTGACGGTCTGATGGAATCCCTGGCAACTCCTCAGGAAACACATCTACATATTCCCTTACTACCGGCACTTTCGTGATCTTACTTTTGTCAAGTTGTTTTTCGATCATGTTAACTAAATACCCATGGCAATTACTTTTTCTTAACATTTTCATTGCTTTCATTGCACTTATAATCTTTGATGGAGCCTTTGTTCTTGCACCATGAAAGCAAAATTTTAGCTCTCCAGGACATTGAATCTCCACTTCCCGCTCACGACATCTGAGTGTTACATGATTCTTACCCATCCAGTCCATTCCTAGGATTATATCAAAATCTCGCATGTCTATAACATGAAGGTTAGCTTCTAATTCCTTCCCCTCTAAATCTATTACTATGACTTTTATCATCCTAGAAGTTATAATAGTTTTTCCTGAAGGAACACTAACTTCTAATGCATCACAATCATTATAGCAAGGCATTTCAAGATTTGAACAAAATTTTGTAGAGATAAAGGAATGTGTAGCTCCAGAATCAAATAAAACCAAAGCTGGAGTATTGGACACTTGAAGAATACCTGACATTGTGTCTGCTTCATTCTTGAAATTATCTTCCCCTTGTGTCATAGCAAAGACTCGGGGCTTTACTTTCTTTTCAGGTACTTGCATTTTCTTTTCAGGCTCTCTCATTTTACTTGGGCAATTATATGACACATGCCCTGGTTTTTCGCAAGAATAGCACACATTCTTTCCTAGCCAGCATTCACCCTTTTTATGTTTCTTGCATCTTGGGCACTGAGGTTTGTCAGTGTTTGTTGCAATATTTTCCGAACCTATCGAAGAACATGATATTGGTTGCCATCTCTTATTCGACTGCTCACTTATACTTTTCCTGAATTCTCCCTTTTTCTTTTTCCATAAGAATCGCGTTTCTCACCTGTGATTTCTAGTTGCAGACCACTAGAAATCGCTTGTGCTCGTTCAATTACTTCCCTATAAGTTGCCAATTTCAAGCTAGCTAATATTCCTCGAATTTCTGGTCGCAACCCTTATTCAAAACGGTGTGCTTTCTTCTCATCTGTATCCACCAAATATGGAGCAAATCGAGACAATCTATTAAAATTCCTCTCATATTCAACCACCGTCATATTACCCTGCTTTAAGTTAAGAAATTCAGTTTCTTTCTGCAGTCGGTATGATTGAGGGAAATAACGATCCCTAATCAAATCTTTGAAATCCTTCCATGTCAAAGCTTGACGTAGTTCAGTGGTCATTGTTTGGGCATGCGACTCCCACCAATAATTTGCTTCCACAACCAGTTGATATATAGCACATGAGACTTTTTGCTCTTTAGAGCAACCCATCAACTCAAAAATCCGCTCGAGAACTCGGATCCATTCCTCAACATTTTCTGGTCTTTCATATCATTTTAAATTTGGTGGATCCATCCTTCTAAACTGATCAATAATTTCATAATTTCTCGGTTGGTTATTCACGCCCACACCTCGATTTACCTGTTACTGCATAAACCCTTGCAACATTTGTAGAAACTGAGCAAAATCTACACCATTATCTGGGGTTTGTGGCCCATTTTCTTGGCCCAGATTACGTCTTGGCGGCATACTTCAATTTCTAAATCAAGAAATACAAGTCATTTGCATTCAAACCTACAGGCTATATTTTGAGGACTTTTTTTTTCTGATAACATGAAAATGATTCTTTACTTTCTTTCTCATAGCATAACACATATTTCTTAACTTGAATACTAAACTTCATAAGTTAAGAAACACTTCATAGAACTTTCATCTTTAACTTTATAAAGAATGTGTCGGGAAACTGTATAAATCTTTAATTCATATCAAGCACAACAAATAAATATACTTTGTCCCTTGTGGACAAATTAATTCAAACTTTGTCCCTTGTGGACAATTCTTAACCTTTCTCATTGCTTTTGATACGAAAACTTTCAAACATTATCCCGACACAATCTTTCTTTTCATTTCACATCATTTCATACTCACATCATAACTTTGGAAACAGTTAAACACTTTTCATAAACATAAATTACCTGAGAGTCGACGTTGAGCAACGGTAATGACCCACACATTCTCTCTTCTCAATCAAAAGTTCAAAATCTTTCAAACACATATACTACGTTCATACTATTAACAAGTCTACGAGAATGTAAACCGTGCTCTAATACCAAACTGTAACGCCCACATTCTTGTAACATAGACATTACTAAAATCTTTATATCTTTAACTTTTATATAATAGTAATGATATTAATTATTTATATAAGCAGCGGAGTTTAGAAAAATTTGACGAACGGACGGCATATACCCTATAAATACGTATATGCCAACCTGAAACAAAAACAACACCAATAGTTTCCAATAACAACTAGGGACACAACCCTCATCAAAATATATAAACACTCATTAAACGTCATTTGCATTTCAAACATAGTTTTTCATCAAAAACCAGTTAAGTTTGTTCTTAAACACACTCGAGTACTAGCATAGTTTGAAACATATTTACATAAAATGTGATCCTAAGAGAATGTATGTGTGGAGCTCATTCCCGTCAACATCAATTGTCAATTTCTCAACTTGCAAAACATATATCAAAATAGGGGATGTGAGTATGTAAACATACTCAGTGGGGAATACACTGCAAGTAATTATAACCAATTGCGTAATGCACACAACATAATGAACTCTTCTTTAGCAGTTACCCTTGCGGGTACTCATTATTTAACTCATTAGATAGCCCCTTGTGGGCCTCCTCGAGTGTAGGTCACTACACTAGGCCCGACCTTCTCGAGGGTACTTCTTTAACATTGAGCCCCTTGTGGGCCTCCTCGAGTGTAGGTCACTACACTAGACCCCTTATGGGCCTCCTCGAGGGTACTTCTTTAACATTCTAGCTCACATGCATGCACAAAACACAACAATGATTATAACCATACAACGTACTTACAGATAGAGTAAACCGCACCTCGTGTAGACGTTTCAAAATAAAGCTCTTGCTTGGTTGTTCGTCCTTGAGCTTCGGATGTCGCGCCACCTAGCAATTTAAAATTACTTACAACTTAGTCTTTTAATTACTAAAGTTATATTCTTCTTAGCTTTCATTTAAATTCCATATGCTTAAATATATCACTATTCGTCACAAACATACTTATTTTAATCATCTAAACATACTTTTATTAAATGTCCTTCAACTTAAACAACTTCAACCAAAACCAAAGTTTAAACATGATTCTTCACTTAAACTCGAAATAATGTTCCATATACTTATTCATGCTCATTTATAACCCATGATCATCAATTCATAACCAAGACCGACAATATTCTACAAATATAACTTATGTTCAACGTGAAAATCTTAGAAAACGTCATCTATATTAGATGAACCTTAATATATGTTCAACTATCTTCAAAGATCATAAATTAACCATCAAAACTTAAATATCAAAGCTTTAGCATTGAAAACTCAAACTATGACGTCAAACTAAATTTTTCTAATTTTTTACTTAATACGTCGGCGAAAAATTCGAATAAATCATTTAAACTTTATTAATATCATAGAATCCAAATATGAAGTCAAAATGATCAAATAAAATAAAAATCCAACATTACATGGTATTAGCTTTTAGATTAACCTATAAAACATGGGTTTTAAAACAATAACTTCGATTTCAAACGTTTTCTTGTTCAAAACATATTTATATCAACTCATAAATGCTACAAATATGAAGGAATATCAAGCATATAAACATCATAAATTGGAAGATCAAAGCTTCTAATTTTAGGAAATTCACAAAATTTGAAGAAGAATGAACATATGCTCATAAAATTCCACAAACTTTTATTTTTGTTAATACGATTCACCGTCTAGCGATTAATCTAACATAATATCAAGAAATAATCAAACAACAACATTTCCTCTTCACAAATCATCAAAGGATCTAAAAATTCAACATGCTCAAAAGTTCATGTACATGTTTTCAATTTTTCAAACCGTAGATATGTTTTAAGAGATCTTAATTATACCCGAATCAATTAATCACCAATAAAAATTTAACGGATGGATATTTAAAATTGGAGATTGAAACTTTTCTATAAAATTTTAGTGTGTGTAGTGTGTACAATTTAAAAAATTTGAGGAAAATGAATAGTAAACCTATGTTTTAACATTATATCCACAAATTTTCTTTTATTTTAATATGGTGCTTAATCACCATAATCTAGAGAATTCTATAATTCTCTACACATTATGACATAAAGTCTACATATATATATATATATATATATATATCCATTAATTATTTATCGCACACCGATCGCTTTAAATAATTAATCTCTTTAAGAATTCCTTAAGTAGTACCACTCAATCTTATTATTGTACTTGGGCTAACTCAACCTACATGGTTTAGTACAATAAACATTTTGAACTTCTTAAGGGGATGTTATCATCCTAAACGGATACGGTAACTCGATACAGATAACTAGCATGACATACAAGCACTGAAACCATCCAAGATGCAGAGAATAGTACGTTATCTCATGTAACCCTCATCCATAACAAGTAAAAATGATGGCTAGTAACTCATACTCATCTGAAACCTTATCGAGGTTTAGATTAACGTTAAGTCACCAAGATCTATGTGCTTTTGACGGTCAAATAGAAGAATTTATCTCACTATGTTTCATCAATACGTCAAGACGTATCAGCGTAGACAAGCAACCAAGTCAAGTTACTTCTTATCTGTACTGCAGCTTATACCAACAATTCATCCTCAAGTTGTCTTGGTTGTGATCCTTTTTGTACATCAACTAGCTTGACCAATCATATAGACTTTTGTGATCTTCTAGAAACTGTATGATTTAACTTTTCTATGAGATAATGAGACAATATATGCAATCAAGTAAATAATTCAGATATGAGATCGGAATAGTGGTAACAGGAAACATTGTATATAAGATCAACTAATCTGTTTTTAGTATACAAATCTAACGAGCACTATTATATCCATTATTTAAATAATATTGTTTATAAAAAAATTATTATAATACTATGCATTATCTATAACTTGTATTTCAAATATATATATATATATATATATATATATATCCTAACTTTAGATTTATCAACCCAAATAATGAATTATTAACTAATAAAAGTAAAATTAAATGATAAAAAAAAAATATTATCCTAATGGAATGGAACCCTATGTAATAATTATAAAATTGAAATTGAAGATAAAAAGATGAAAAAATACCATGAAAATTGAAAATGGGACCCCAATTATGGGACACTGGATCTCAACTTAGAAAAAATAGGATAAATATCTTTGATCGTTTTATAGAGGTTGAGATCTAATGTCCCATAATTTATTATTTAATTTCACTTTTATTGGTTAATAATTCATTATTAGGGTTGATAAATACAAAGTTAGGGTATATGATTTTTAAAAATTTTAAATTTTTGAAATAAAAAGAATATATGATGCATAATATTATAATAAATTTTACTTTTATAAAATTATTAAAATAATAAATATTAATAGCAAAATATGCTAACACACAAAATCGTGAGAGATTGTGATCCCATTAAATAGATATATAGGGAAGGTCATCTATGTCTCCAAAAAAAATTAATAGTGATTTTTGCCATACGATATTTCACTCAGTTGGCCGGCGCCTCTAAGTTTTACTAAACTATTATGTCTCATTTATAATTTACCCTATGAGTCAGAAATTTTTAATCCAAAGATATTATGATGTTAGGAATAAATTCAAATGGGCCTAGAGCTAATTGAGGCCAATTCATTTATGGTAACAATCGTTTCGATACGTGGTTATTTAGTAGGTCAATCAAAATTGGTTTAGAGCTACTCGAGGCCTAGTCATTTATGACTACCGATCATTTCATACTATAGCATAACTGCATGAGGAGTTTAATTGCCTAGTAATCAGTAGGGTAGGCAATGAATTTAATTTTTGTTATTTAAATTTCTTTTCTTGTTCTAAAAAGGGAATCTCGCTCGTCGGAAGCCCTACATTAATAAGAATATAAAGAAATTAAACCACGATGACTCGACGATTAGTTAATTAGAAAAATCAGTGCATAGTATTTATACGAAAATAGCTCACACAATGTGGTGGCTACAACTCAATTCTTGGTCATTACACCAAATCTAGCAGCTTTAGACAATTCAGTTAAGTTCGGGGGACTTTAGACGTCTTTTTTGTTTTGCTGAGTGATCAAAATAGGTAGATAAACAACTGATCGAAAACTGTACATAAACAACTCCCACTGCGATAAATCACACCACAAGATCATCTTATCATCCACTCTCTTTCTTTTTCTCCTTCACATAATTCAAAATAATACATATACGATGAGCTACCAGAAATCACAAATACAATGATGAAAAAAAAAAAGCAAACGTCTGTGCACTCATAGAAGGTGAGAAGATGCATAGAGAGGATTATGCATAGCCGCCGCCGATCTCTTCTTCTTCGAAAACAAATCTCCCACAAGAGGTATAATAGGCTTCTTCTTCTTCATCATCTCTCTCCTCTCCTCCTTTTTCCCCCCAAGCAACAAAGTAATCTTCTCCTCCTCTACACTCAGCACTTGCGCCAGGCTCGGCGAAGGCCCCCGATTCACGGCTGTGGGACATGCCCCCACGGCCGCAGCCTTGGCGGCTACGGCCGCCTCGGCCCTCGCCATCTTGGACATATTGCGGTGGAGCTCGGCGTTCAAGGAGGCAAGGGCCACCTCCGTCTCGGACTCTCTGTCCTTGAGCAACTTCAGCTCCGCCTTGGTCTCCTCCAGCTCCGTCTCCAGTTTCTTCACGCTGTCGGCCAGCGCCACTGCCGCGCCGGAGGTCTCGGGAGGCGGCGGCGGTCCTCTGTCGCGCTCCGGAGTAGGTGCGAAGAATGGCGTCTCTTTCTTGGGGAATGCGAAGGGCTTCGGTGCGTAAATTTCACCGGCCAGGAACCGCTCTCCGAATATCGCCACCGCCTCCTTCACCGACCGGAATGGCCGGGAGCTGTCGACATTGGAGTGGTGGTCTGCGGCGGCGGTGGTTTGGTCGTCGGGATCGAGAGGGTTTAGGATTTGGTCTTCCATGTAGAAGTGGGAGGGGAGGGGCAATTTGAGGAGTTTTGCAGTTGTGGGGAGAAAGGGTAGTGTAATATAGGGCGGGTGTGTGTGTGTGTGTTTGAGATGTCTTAGCTTTGAAGTGAGAATTTGGGTAAGATATAGTTAGAGAGATGGAAGACTGTGATTTGAAGGTTAAGGTATCATGGGATATTTTTGAGATGGACGAGGCAACAACCATGCAAATTTATCAAACCTATAAACACGTGAGATATCAGTGTTTGTATAAACTTAATTTCTGGATCATGCCTATGAGTAGAGTATAATGTATACTTGTCATCAAAAGTGTTCGTTGATTTAGTTATTTTTGGAACATGTCTAGCCAATGTTGCAGTCATACATCTTATACAGGCACAATATTAAAAGACACTCGATTTAATATAAGAAACACAAATAATACCCACATATAAAAATATATAAAATGTACCTACTTTATGGTTGAAGAGACAAGAGTGCCCTTACTAGTGCTTTTTCGTGTGTGTGTGTGTTTTTTTTGAATTTTTGAAATTGAATAAGGATGGTAAAATTTTATGATGGGTAATAAATCATCCAACTACTTAGTTTTAGGTAAATTGAAATATCACAGCTCCCAAACATTTGCAACAATTCAGTATTCTCTTATATCTCCAAAATTTTGTCTTTGGCTAGGGAAAGTAAACGAATTTTGAATCTGTGTCATTGAATTCCAAATATTTTGTTCCATTTAAATGGTAAGTCGGTCCCCAAAATCGCTTATTATGTTGTAGATCTATTGTGGTATGTTGTTTTTGTTCTACATTTGGCGTGTAGAATCTACCCGAATGAGTATTTCAACTCGTGTATGCACTCTTACACGCTATGAAGTCTAAGCATGTAAGCGGGTATCAGTTAGATCTGGCCTAATGCACGAAAACACACAATGTCGCACGGTGTGTAAGTGTGCATTAGCTTAAATTAACCTAATGCACGCCCACAACATCCATGCACGCATATACACTTACACGTATAGAGTGTAAGTGTATCCTCATGTAAGCGTGTATTATTATAATTCGATAGAAATTCGAGTGAGCATAATTTAATCGTCGGACGTTGTTTTTTCGCGATAATTCAGAATTGACTTACCGGATGCAACACGAACTTCATGAAATTATTATAAACTATGAAATAATTCTTTTTAAGGCTATTTAAAAAAATAAAACCTTAAGGTTCCGAGAAATCAATCGAAAAGCGATAAAACTTAAAGAACCGGTATTAACATGTCAAATCGGGTAATTTGACTAGTCTTTCTCCCAACTACAACCAATGGCACTCCATATAGGCTTAGAACAGCCCATTTTCATTAGAATGCAGTAGCATTTCGAGCCATTCTCTCTCTCTCTCTTTGGAACAAAGTTCTCTCTTTGTTTTCAAAATTCTTCACCTTCTCCAAGCCTCAATCCTGCATTCCAACCCTCCAAATAACTTTTGAAGACCATAAAAAGGTAGAATCATCATTCTCTTCATTTGTAATGGAGTAGAATTTCTTTTAGATTTTGTTTTTGAATTTTTCATGAAGAACCCTAATTTTTGTTCTTCATTTTCTTCATGACTTTTGAGCCACCAAATGCTCTCAAGCCATGAATGAAATATGCTTAGAAATAAATTCTAAGGTTGTGTTTAAAGTTTGGGAATTTTTGGAGCATGTTTGATATTTTTTAATTTTTGTTATAATTCTTTTTATAGAAGATAAAGCATGCTTTTCTGAATGTTATTTCATATTGTTACTTGTTGATGTGTTAGGAGCATGTAGAATAAATATAAGAATTTTGGAATTTTTCTTTTATATTTGTTGAAGAGGCCGAGAGCTTCAGAGCTTTTTAAGCCATTGTTTTGATGTTATTTGTTGAAAAATAGTGGAGAAATAGTTTTTAATATATGATATGAACATCATATATTAATCTTGAAATTATTGAAACACTTCTCCTATTTTCTTCAAAAATACCAAAATATATAAATAATGTTTAAGGTTTATTTTGATTTTATTTGTTGGAAAATAGTTGAGATATAGTGTTTAATATATGATATGAATATTATATATTAATCTTTAAATTATTGAGACACTACTCCTATTTTTCCAAGAGGGCCGAAAACTATATACATATATTTAAGATTTATTTTATTTTCATTTGTTGAAAATAATATGATATATGATGTTTTGAAATAATATGAATCTATTATGTTTTGTTGAGAATTTATTGAACACATATACAATATATGTGTAAGGACAAAAAATTCCAAGCATTTAGCTCATATTATAAATATTTAGTTGATGTTTAAAGTTAACATTCTATGTTTATTGCATATTATAAACATGTTGTGAAGTTAGTAGAATTTATTGAGTATATATATGTATATTATGTCATTACTTAATATATATATATATATATATATATAGGAGATGGATCAGGTAAGAATGGATAATTTGGTAGGAAATAGGAATGAATCTGGGCCTTTGATTCGCTGGATCAATGACTGAGATTTAATTTCAATTGTGCTACAGTTTTGTATTGTGCGTGCTATGCGGATTATTGTGCAGCACTATAACCCTTCTTGTGCTACGCTGTAATGAAAGATGTGCTAAACTAATATATTTAGCATATGTGCTACGAAAGATGAAATATGTGCTAAACTAATATGTGCAACATAGTAATTCTGATTGTGCTACACAAATATGAAAGATATGCTAGACTTACATATCTATTCCTATTTCATACACTTATTTCAATTCTCACAGGAATCATCCCATATATATATATATATATATATATATATATATATGAGCATGTGTTTTAATTTTAATATATGATATGAGATGATATTTCATGTTTAGTATATGATATAAGCATGATATGATTTTTGTGGAATTTATTGAACACCAATGTTCAATATATCCAAATGGCCGAAAACTTTAGTGCTCTAAACTCATGGTTTAAAATGTTATTTGATGGTATTGAGTTGGTAATTAAATTCTATAGTATGATAGGAGCATAACATGATTTTATTGGAATTTATTGGATACTTATGCTAATTATCGAAAATATAGCAAAATTGTTAAGTATGAGTTGATTTTAATTGTGAATGATGTCATGGTAGTTAATCTATAAGTTTAGAATGAATGGTTGTGATTATGATGAATGAATGGAACACTCATGCACACATACACAATAGTTGGGTATAATGGTAGAAATTAGGGTTTTCTAATGCTTTAGTATGGTTTATGTTGTGTATGGTGTTGTATAGTTATATTTATAGTGTACCGACAAACAAAATCCCAAACGTAAACAACATAGTACTTTATGTACGAGAATCCAAAATAAATCGACCAATTCCGATAACTTAAAAAGGAATTAATGAGAATCAAAGTTAAACACAAATTATGGTTTTCTAATAATAATAGGATAACTCAAACGTGAGTTCCTAAGTTAAAGAAACCAAAAGCCGACTTACAACATTAATGCTCAACAACGACAATCTAATACGATATTAGATTGAGCGTTAAGACAACTCGATACGAATAGCGATTATATAGCTTACACAATCTCCGACGAGCTAAGAGGAACAAACAATGTCGAAAAGTGTAAGCTAAGATTCAAACATAAGATGTCAATCCTTATGTCCCAAAGGCCGAGTTAGTATTCACAAAGAACTCCATTAATTCCTAAGTATTTACTTACGTGATGGTATGAGATATCTCGAATCATAAGTCAAGATTCCCTTTCATTCGTCGTGTTAATACGACAAGCCGTCAAGCATAGCCTACTAGGACGTAATTATAATTGTTAAGTCTAGTTAGTGGCTTGAGAATATCCTAATATATCAATCATAACTTGAATACTAACAATCTATAACGTAATAACGTTTAGAAGAACATTAAGGTTAGAGTCGAGGTTAGACTCAGAGTATATGACTCATAAGTTGAGGTTCGTCTATGAAAGCTGAAGGAATATAGTTTGGGAATTGAGAATGTAAGATAATAAAAATTATCTTAAAACCATCATAAGAAATCACAAAGAAACCCTAAGTGGGAACTCTTAGTCGTAATTTATAAACGACCATCGATCAATAGAAAGAATCTAAGAAAAGTTATTTTCTTATGAAGGACCTGATCGTATGTAGTTGTCGAGGAAGGACACTCACACCCTGCCCCGCTTAGAACTTATAGCTTCGCACTAGCAAGTGGGCTCTCTTGAAACAAAATGATATGCATACCTCAAAGCATGATTTACAAAAGCTTTATGAAATATTATTGCATGAACTGTTATTGACTGTCAAATATTTATGTTTTGTTGTGATCCTATCTGAGGTTGGTATATCCAACGTGGTATGAGAATGAGTTGGTCCACCAACGTTAAAAAATGGTAACGATCGGATCCGACTTAGTTAAGGACTAACTCGGATTGTGTACACGTGTGACTGTGTGTTAAGGTTAGCTACTTCGATCGATCACGGTGACTATGTGTAGGTGGCCACCTCCATATTACACGAATGAATGAATGATCAGATATGGAACAACGTGGATGAAATAGTCCGGCCGGACACTTTTGGAAAATGATAAAATATTTGATAGGCATAAAATCCTCATGCGCTATTGTGGGCAGTTCAATAACTTTACAAAGAAAATATTTTCGGCAATGAGTCCACTGAGTACTTTTGTACTTAGCCATGCATCTCATTTTTTATGTGCAGGTTGAGCAGGGATTGACGATGAGTGCGAGGTGGTGCAGAGTGGCAGGTGTTTTGTTGCTATAATAGAAAGGTTTCTAGAACCTTGGGCATGTATCGTCATATGCATGTCCACACGTTTATTGCTGCCAAACTCTGATATTGTTTTGGTGTCTTTTGATTATAACTATTATTCATTATCGTATTGAGCTTGAGGTCGTACCTCGTTCCTTGAATTGCACCCTGATTGGGTTACATTTGGATATTGAACCTTTTGACAAGTTCTACTGTGACTTGGGTTGGCATTGAAATAGTTTATTCCTTTCAGTTCATGCATTTATGAGTAGTTAAATGGATAATTGTATTGATTAGTTATGTATATATCCGCTGCATTATCATACCAGCGATGATCCATTTGATCCGTACTTCCTTGAGAAGTCGGTCGTCACAAAGTGGTATCAGAGCACTTGTTCGCTCTGAACCTTAGAAACTCTTTCCTTGAATACTAAGTTGAAAGTTGAGTCTAGAAATTGTTGGGGTTTGACTGCCACTGCACTGCACTCCATCGTCGTCCTGCTCAACGAGGAAAATTTAACTATCTCAACTAAAAGTTATTTTGGAATGATGGAAGTATATGAAATGTGAAATGGACTTACAATATTGCTTTGTTTGAAGGTTGAGGAAAATGAATGTTTTGAAATTGAAAAGTTCTTTCAAAATGAGGGGTTTGGTAAGGGAGTAATATGAGGATACTTGATTATCACAATATATGTCATGATCTGTGTTTACTGCTATATGCAAAGCATGCTAGAAGCAGGATGTAAATGAGTATGTTTTTCCATGAGAACATAGACTCTTAAGACGCATGATCCCTTTGCACCGCACTTAGTATGAGAACATAAGGTATCCCCGATTGAACGGAATACTAAGGAAGAACGAGAACATAGAAACTTTAAGAATCATAATCCGAATGGATTTGAGGAGGAAAACGCGACAAATCTACGATGACAAAGCGATGGCTTAACTGGAGGTTCGCACTGCTATGAGTCTCAACCTCTCTACGCGAAGGAATTCTGAACACCATGCATGTTGCCTCTATCGTGGCAATAAAGAAAAGAATCAAAGTATAACGTTAAGGAAATATAAAAAGAAATAATGAATTGTAAGTATATGATGGGAATGAATATGATCTGATGTTATAACGCGAATAGAAATAAGAAATCCATAACCCAATAAGATAGGGTGACCACTTAGCCTTTACCCGAAGACTAGACATCGATCGTTGCTCTACTCTAAGAAACCATACCGTCTCTTCCCAGAGGCCAAACCATGAAACTAATGCCATAAGGATTTAGGAATATAGGTCATAGGATAGTATAGATTGTTATAACCTTCTTTGTACAGATTTTTATTGTGTACATACCTTCTTCTAGATATACCGTTATATTTACCGTGTCTGGCCTATAGTGATACTTTCCTTTTCAGATGGCTCGGACTGTTTTCACGACTATGCGCCCTCTATCCTCTAGGGCCACACCCGAGGAGGTTGTACGCTCATACCGTTCCTACCAGATGTGCCAAGAAGACGACCTCAGTGAGTTCTTAGCGCATTTCGTACGTCACTGGGCCACTGCACATGCCCGTGGTACATCACATTATGACGGTGTGCTTCGACTGATCATGAGACGGCTATCCGACTGGCAGAGTTATGCCTGTGAGATATCGGCAGATTTTATCTATCGACGTCGAGAGAGCTTCGATCTTGAGACGGACCTGCCTCGCTTTGTTAGTCACATGAGCTACGTATTCATGGTATACGGAGCTACACCATGTGGGTTGTATCTCCCCGAGCGGGAATACACCTGGCACGATGAGATTCCCGAGTGGCTCCACAGTGGCAGGAACATGTTCGAGGCTGGACCTTCCCGTCCCCGATAGCTCACCTTTTCGATCCTACCGCCAGTAGGATTCCATCATCGTCATTGCCCGCCCAGACCATCGCCGTCGATCATGGCATGCCCGCACCCACCTCCACCTGCCGGCTATCCCCCCAGTCCAGCCACCGCCACCCCCACATGCACCTTTGTACCACGATTCTGTGGAGATTGAGGATCCACGTGGTCTATCTGCAGGCACCATGAGAGGTGCCTGTGCCCGTCTGGCTGCTGCTCCGTTCCCAGCCACTATTTTTGAGGAGGTCATGGTCGAGATACGTCGAGACCTAACTGCTATGAAAGAAGCTGGGTTGTCAGAATCCGAGAGCCCGTGGCTCCCGCGCTCGATGCTGAGGACGAGGACCCAGAGGAAGACCCGATGGAAGATCCAGAGAAAGATCCTGAGGAGGACCTGTCAGCTGATGATGAGATGGAGAGAGCAGATAGTTCCCATACTTCCGGTCCTGACTCCGACACGCTGAGCCATGTCTACACCCTAGGTGATTATGGACCTAGTTATTAGGACAAGATAGTGTTTGTCTATATACCCTTGTATATCTTTTGATGCATGCGGAAACGATGAGTCGTTCCGACATAAACCCTTATTCTGATGACCACAGTAGCATTTAGATTTGTGTATGCACCGTGACTAGGTACACTGAGTGATGCTGATATAAATTTTGGAGCATCATGCTCCGTACCTGGCCTTTTGTCGATCTTAAAAGTGATGATGAAAGTCCTCGTAGAGACATTTGATATGATGATAGCTCCCCGAGAGCTTTGGTTTTTGAGGTTACGATATGTGGTGTTCGATGACATGCTAGATTTATGCTTATGATTATATATACATACTGTGCTAAGATATTTATGATCCTGACGGATGGTATAAAAAGATATTTGATTGCGTATATTTATGAAGGATAGGATGTCGTCGAGAAGAAGAAATCTTGAGGTAACACCTGAGAGAAAGGACACCCCTCCACCACCACCACCACCGGTAAGACAGATTGAGGAAATATTCCTCAGACACAATCCGCCAACTTTCAACGGGATTGGGAATCCGTGGATGCTGAACTATGGATTCGCGCCCTGGAGCGAATCTTCAATTTTCTCCACTGCACCTCGTAGGAACGCTTGTCATGTATGGCCTTCCAAATGACAGGTGTCGCTGGCTTCTGGTGCGAGGCAAAGTTAAAGACCTTATCTGAAGTAGAACTGGAAGAATATACCTGGGAAGAATTCAAGGATGAAGTGTATGAGAAATACATTCCTAAGAGTTACAGGAAGAGGAAAGAGCATGAGTTCTACGATCTATGCCAAGGAAAGACAACGGTCACATACTACGATCGTGCATTCTACGAGATGTCGCAGTATGTGCCTCAGCTGGTCAACACCGATGAGAAGAGGATAGAGAAGTTTCGGACGGGACTCCGTCATGAAATCAGGGTTTCGCTAGCTGGTCACGAAAATCTGATTTATCGTGAGGCCCTCAGCAGGGCATTGGACATCGAGGCTGCCTTGCCCGAGGATAGAAGTGTTGTTGTGCATCCGCCAAATCACTAGGGGGATCGTGGGAAGAGGAAGTAGGAAGGACCCTACCAAGGTCAAGGATCCAACACTGGCCAGGCCGACAAGAGGCCATGCCAAGGGAATAACGTGCCATCTGGGCACGGACAAGGTAATGGACGCCCCATGGTACCCGCACCTGGCGGGGAAAAACCAAAAGTTTGTGAGACTCCCCGTGTGCCTAAGGTGCCATAGGAATCACAAAAGGGCATGCGCATTCACGAATGATGGATGCTTCAAGTGTGGCCAGAAGGGTCACTACTCCAGGGACTATCCAAGGATACGCCAAGGAGGAAATGACCGTCCTAATGTGCCTAACCGAGTCCAATCGGTCCGCACTATCCAAGCTCAACCGTTTCAGCAACAGCCTCCGGTTCAGTACTTCCAGTTGATCTAACGACCCTATCAACCACAGTGACAACGACAACAACAGTGGCGATAGCAGCAACAATATCGACAATCGTCGCAGCAACAACAACAACAGCAACTGCAACCACCACCGCAAGCCAGGGCCTACGCCCTCAATCAAGAAAGATAATTCCCGCAGGAACCGCCAAGAAACCAAAAAAACTTGGCAGGTGTGAGAACACTCCTCCAATTGTCTGTTATCCTACTATTTGATACTGGCGCCTCGCATTCTTTTATTGTTGAAGCATGCATAGAGAACTTAGGACTATATCCTAAACGCGCTGAACAAATCATGAGAATTTCTTCACCATTAGGAGGCATAAGAACGGTAACCCACATATGCTTGAACCTAGAACTTGGACTAGGCTCACTTAAGGTCATGACAGATAACCTTCACGTCATACCTATGACAAATGTGGACATAATCCTAGGAATGGATTGGTTAACCGAACATAATACGACCATCCTGTGTAATGAAAGAAAAATTTCTTTCCAACATCCTGGAGAGAAACCTACAGACTTTCACGGGGAGGAGGGTCCCAATCATATTAACGTTACAAGAAAGGACGTTGCTGAACAAGACCGAGAACCACGCCTACCTTGTCTATCTCCAGGAGGAAGACCAGAATGAGAGAATGATAGAAGACATTTCGATCGTGAAGGAGTATCCCGATGTATTTCCAGATGAACTATTGGGATTACCGACAAATTGAGTTCACGATCGATCTTGAACCAGGTTCTATCCCTGTGTCGAAGGCCCCATACCGAATGGCACCAAAAGAACTTGAGGAATTGAAGATCCAGCTGCAAGAACTCTTGGAGTTAGGTTTCATTAGACCTAGTGTGTCTCCATGGGGAGCACCTGTCTTTTTCGTGAAGAAGAAGAATGGCACATTGAGAATGTGCATAGACTATCGAGAGTTAAACAAGATAACTCTTAAGAATAAGTATCATTTGCCCCGAATTGACGATCTATTTGATCAGCTTAAGGGAGCAGGAGTCTTTTCGAAGATAGATTTAAAGTTTGGTAACCATCAGCTGAGGATTAGACCAGAGGATGTACCTAAAACGGCTTTCCGTACAAGGTATGGTCATTTCGAATTCATCGTTATGACCTTTGGACTTACAAATGCCCCAGCAGTATTTATGGATATCATGAATAGGGTATTTCACTCATACTTAGACAAATTTGTCTTAGTATTCATAGACGATATCCTAATATACTCCAAGAATAACCAAGCACATGAAGAGCACTTGAGAACTATGCTGTAAACATTAAGGCAAGAGCAACTCTTTGCCAAGTTTAGCAAGTGCGAATTCTGGTTAGACGAGGTGACATTTTTAGGTCACATCGTGTCCACCGAGGGAATCAAAGTAGACCCATCTAAGATCGATACAGATCGAGAATGGAAATCACCAAAGAACCCGAATGAAATTCTGAGTTTCTTAGGACTTGCCGGCTATTATCGAAGATTTATCGAAGGATTTTCAACGATAGCCCGACCCATGACCCAATTGTTAAGAAAATGAATCAAGTACACTTGGACTGCCGAGTGTGAGGCTAGTTTCCAGAGATTGAAGGAGTTGTCGACGACAAAGACTGCATCGCAGCATCCAAGCGGATAAGGAGTACACAATCTACACGGACGCTTCGAAGAATGGATTAAGATATGTTCTGATGCAAGAAGGCAAAGTTATTTCTTATGCTTCAAGGCAATTACACCCACATGAGTTGAACTATCCTATGCACGACCTGGAATTAGCAGCGGTCGTACATGCCTTAAATATTTGGAGACACCATCTCTATGGAGTTAGATGTGAGATCTACAATGGCCATAAAAGCCTGAAGTATTTCTTTGAACAGAAATATCTTAACATGAGGCAACGTAGATGGTTAGAATTGGTGAAAGATTACGACTGTGGTATCAATTACGACCCAGGCAAAGCTAATGTTGTAGCCGATGCTTTGAGTTGTAAATCCCACTCTAGTTTGGGATGTCTCATCAGTCATGAAGAGATACTTATAAAGGAATTTCAGAGGATGAACATTGAAGTCATAGACCCGTCTCAGACGATAGAAGGCTGCATTGCAATGTTGATTGCAATTCCGGACTTAAGAGCCTGAATCTTAGAGGCCTAGAAGAAGAGCAAGAATCTGGAGGAAGTACGAGCCAAGATCCAGGACAACCACCACAAAAATTTCAGAGAAGCAACAGATGATGTTTTGCTGTATGACGTGAGAGTGTGTATTCCAGAAGATGAAGGGCTTAAGAGCGAAATCTTGATAGAAGCCCATGAGACATCTTACACCGCACACCCCAAAAGCACCAAAATGTACCAAGATCTCAAGAAGAAATTTTGGTGGGATGGAATGAAGCGAGACGTAGCTTCATTCATAGAACGTTGTTTGACATGTCAACAAGTGAAAGCACTCCACCAGCGACCGTATGGAACCTTACAACCCTGGACGTACCGAATGGAAATGGAACGATATAGCCATGGATTTTGTTACCAGGCTACCCAAATCACAAAGAATAAATACCGCTATTTGGGTCATCATCAATCGTCTGACCAAGAGCGTGCATTTTTTACCAATTCCGATAACACATGGATCAGGTAGATTAGCACAGTTGTACATTCGAGAAGTCGTATGTTTACATGGATTTCTGAAGACTATCACGTCTGATAGAGATTCAAAATTTACATCCAGATTCTGGACGAGCTTAGAAAAGGAATTGGGGACTCGACTACATTTCAGTACCGCGTTTCACCCACAAACGGACGGACAATCCGAGAGGACCATTCAAACGCTTGAAGACATGTTGAGGATTATTGTCCTCGATACAGGAGAAAGTTGGGAACAAGTATTACCACTTGTGGAATTCGCCTACAACAACAACTACCAAACAACTATTGGAATGGCCCCGTATGAAGCTCTTTATGGAAAGAAATATCGATCACCACTTTACTGAGATGAAGTGGGAGAAAGAAGAGTATTAGGACCTGACTCTGTGGGAGAGATGATCGAAATTGTGTGACAGATCCACCAACGGATCAAGGAGGCCCAAGACCGACAGAAGTCGTACGCTGACAAACGTCGCACAGAACTACACTTTGAAGTGGAAAACAAAGTTTTCTTGAAGATCTCCCCGTCAAAAGGAATCGTGAGAATCGGAATCAAAGGGAAGTTACGACCACGTTTCATAGGACCCTATGAAATTTTGGAAATGATAGGACCAACAACTTATAGACTAGCATTGCCGCAAAGCTTTGGAAACGTGCACAATGTGTTCCATGTCTCACAACTAAGGAAGTACATACATGACCTCATCCATGTGATACCGCTGACAAATATTGTTCTCGATGATAATATGTGTTATGTAGAATTGCCTACAGAAATTTTGGACCGACGTATCCAAAAGCTAAGGAACAAGGAAATACCATTAGTAAAAGTTCTATGGCGACACCATGGACAAGAAGAAGCAACCTGGGAATTAGAATCAGCTATGAAAGAGAAATATCTAGATCTTTTCCAAGGTTAGCAAATGTCGGGACGAAATTTATTTTAAGGGGGATGGTATGTAACCCGAAAAATTTTAAACTTTTATTAGTGATGGTTAAACCAATTACTTGTGGTGCTAAGACCTTAATTATGTTTTAGGTAACCAACGAAATGAATTAGAATCGATTCGGAGATCGAAAACTAGAGAAATAAAAAACTAATGACTAGTCCAACCAGATTAGGGTTTTCTGAATAGCTTGAACATATAATGAAAGATCTAGAATGAATCTTAACAAAAGGATTTCATTTCTAGAATCGCCTCACGAAAACATGTGAGAAGCCAAAGAATTGGAATTTTCGGGCATACTTGCCTGGTCAATCTCAAAAGTACTATTCACGAACCGGATCAAATTTCAGTCCGTGCTAATCATTGAAATTAATGAGAACAATCAAAATCATGAAGGAATATATTATTATGAATTAGTCCATAAGAATCAATTTCTGAACGAAATTCCTGAAGAACTTAACCGAACGCCGATAATATATACCGAAAAAACCCTAAACAGATCCGAACGAACCGAAACTCGAACCAAGGTTCTAAATCAATAAGAAATGATTTATAAGACTCAAATTAATTATGAAAGCTCAAGAATTTGATAGAAATTCGAGTGAGCATAATTTAATCGTCGGACGCTGTTTTTTCGCGATAATTCAGAATTGACTTACCGGATGCAACACGAACTTCATGAAATTATTATAAACTATGAAATAATTATTTTTAAGGCTATTTAAAAAAATAAAACCTTAAGGTTCCAAGAAATCAATCGAAAATGCGATAAAACTTAAAGAACCGGTATTAACATGCCAAATCGGGTAATTTGACTAATCTTTCTCCCAACTACAACCAATGGCACTCCATATAGGCTTAGAACAGCCCATTTTCAGCAGAATGCAGTAGCATTTCGAGCCATTCTCTCTCTCTCTTTGGAACAAAGTTCTCTCTTTGTTTTCAAAATTCTTCACCTTCTACAAGCCTCAATCCTCCATTCCAACCCTCCAAATAACTTTTTAAGACCCTAAAAAGATAGAATTCATCATTCTCTTCATTTGTAATGGAGTAGAATTTTTTTTAGATTTTGTTTTTTAATTTTTTCATGAAGAACCCTAATTTTTGTTCTTCATTTTCTTCATGACTTTTGAGGCATCAAATGCTCTCAAGTCATGAATGAAATATGCTTAGAAATATTTTTAAGCTCTTGTTTAAAGTTTGGGAATTTTTGGAGCATGTTTGATATCTTTCGATTTTGGTTATAGTAATTCTTTTTATAGAAGATAAAGCATGCTTTAGTGAATGTTATTTCATATTGTTACTTGTTGATGTGTTAGGAGCATGTTGAATAAATATCAGAATTTTTTGGAATTTTTCTTGTATTTTTGTTGAAGAGGCCGAGAGCTTTAGAGCTTTTTAAGCCATTGTTTTGATTTTATTTGTTGAAAAATAGTTGAGAAATAGTTTTTAATATATGATATCAATATCATATATTAATCTTGAAATTATTGAAACACTTCTCCTATTTTCTTCAAAAATACCAAAATATATATATAATTTTTAAGGTTTATTTTGATTTTATTTGTTGAAAAATAGTTGAGATATAGTGTTTAATATATGATATGAATATTATATATTAATCTTTAAATTATTGAGACACTACTCCTATTTTTCCAAGAGGGCCGAAAACTATATACATATATTTAAGATTTATTTTATTTTCATTTGTTGAAAATAATATGATATATGATGTTTTGAAATAATATGAATCTATTATGTTTTGTCGAGAATTTATTGAACACATATACAATATATGTGTAAGGACAAAAAATTCCAAGCATTTAGTTCATATTATAAAATTTAGTTGATGTTTAAAGTTAACATTCTATGTTTATTGTATATTATAAACATGTTGTGAAGTTAGTAGAATTTATTGAGTATATATATGTATATTATGTCATTACTGAAAATATATATATATATATATATATATATATATATATATTAATGAGCATGTGTTTTAATTTTAATGTATGATATGAGATGATATTTCATGTTTAGTATATGATATAAGCATGATATGATTTTTGTGGAATTTATTGAACACCAATGTTCAATATATCCAAATGGCCGAAAACTTTAGTGCTCTAAACTGATGGTTTAAAATTTTATTTGATGGTATTGAGTTGGTAATTAAATTCTATAGTATGATAGGAGCATAACATGATTTTGTTGGAATTTATTGGATACTTATGCTAATTATCAAAAATATAGCAAAATGGTTAAGTATGAGTTGATTTTAATTGTGAATGATGCCATGGTAGTTAATCTATAAGTTTAGAATGAATGGTTGTGATTATGATGAATGAATAGAACACTCATGCACACATACACAATAGTTGGGTATTATGTTATAAATTAAGGTTTTGTAATGCTTTAATATGGTTTATGTTGTGTATGGTATTGTATGGTTATATTTATGTTGTACCGACAAACAAAACCCCAAATGTAAACAACATAGTACTTTATGTACGAGAATCCAAAAGAAATCGACCAATTCCGATAACTTAAGAAGGAATTAATGAGAATCGAAGTTAAACACAAATTATGGTTTTTTATTAATAATAGTATAACTCAAACGTGATTTCCTAAGTTAAAGAAACCGAAAGCCGACTTACAACGTTAATGCTCAACAACGACAACCTAATACGATATTAGATCGAGCGTTAAGAGAACTTGATACGGATAGCGATTATATAACTTACACAATCTCAGATAGCTAAGAGGAACAAACAATGTCGAAAAGTGTAAGCTAAGATTCAAACATAAGATGTCAATCCTTGTGTCCCAAAGGTCGAGTTAGTATTCACAAAGAAATTCATTAATTCCTAAGTATTTACTTACGCGATGGTATGAGATATCTCGAATCATAAGTCAAGATTCCCTTTCATTCGCCGTGTTAATAAGACAAGCCGTCAAGCATAACCTACTAGGACGTAACTATAATTGTTAAGTCTAGTTAGTGGCTTGAGAATATCCTAATATACCAATCATAACTTGAATACTAACAATCTATAACGTAATAACGTTTAGAATAACACTAAGGTTAGAGTCTAGGTTAGACTCGGAGTATATGACTCATAAGTTGAGGTTCGTCTATGAAAGATGAAGGAATATAGTTTGGGAATTGAGAATGTAAGATAATAGTAAGTATCTTAAAACCATTATAAGAAATCACAAAGAAACCCTAATTGGGAACTTTAAGTCGTAATTTATAAACGACCCTCGATCAATAGAAAGAATCTAAGGAAAGCTATTTTCTTTTGAAGGACCTGATCATACGTAGTTGCCGAGGAAGGACACTCACACCTTGCCCCGCTTAGAACTTAAAGCTTCGCACTAGCAGGTGGGCTCTCTTGAAACAAAATGATATGCATACCTCAAAGCATGATTTACAAAAGCTTTATGAAATATTATTACATGAACTGTTATTGACTGTCAAATGTTTATGTTTTGTTGTGATCCTATCTGAGGTTGGTATATCCAATGTGGTA
This sequence comes from Salvia rosmarinus, assembly GCA_036937905.1. NCBI lineage: Eukaryota > Viridiplantae > Streptophyta > Magnoliopsida > Lamiales > Lamiaceae > Salvia > Salvia rosmarinus. Next base: position 41,170,037 of record CM072818.1, on the reverse strand, counting down.
TGAGAATGAGTTGGTACACCAACGTTAAAATAGGTAACGATCGGATTCGACTTAGTTAAGGACTAATTCGGATTGTGTACACGTGTGACTGTGTATTAAGGTTAGCTACCTCGACCGGTCACGGCGACTATGTGTAGGTGGCCACCTCCATAGTACGCGAATGAATAAATGATCAGATATTGAACAACGTGGATGAAATAGTCCGGCCGGACACTTTTGGAAAATGATAAAATATTTGATAGGCATGAGTCTTTTCAAATAAAATCCTCATGCGCTTGATCGCTATATTTCTAACAAAATAAATTGATAGTAAAACAGCAAGTATATTATATCGTATCCACAGGGACTGCGACTCGAGAACACAGCAATTAATTAACACATAATCTTTATTATTATCCAGGCAACAATATCAAGAGAGAATATTATAAAGCTAGACTCGAAAATAAAGATAGGAATAAACCAGATATAAAAGACCAATTTGGGATGTACTTAACCTAACCAAATTCACACAATTAACCTATTAATCTGTTTACCAATTTAATCTACATTCATATAAAGGATCACTAAAATAACTATAGTTTTCGTCAGGACAGCCTATAGTAGTAGGTTAGCCTAAACTCTATCTCCATGGGTCTCAAGAGAAGTAAGCTAATTACCAAAGCACACAAAGATTTAACCTCCCACACCACCTATCTCCGTCGGGTCTCAAGGCAAAAACTGTATTATGAATTCAAGATATCGATTATGAAATTAATTCCGCCAGGACATCAATCACATAACTAGTATGCATCAATATTGGTCAGATACCAACACATGAGAATTAAAGCCAAGAATGATAAATCATGAATGGGACGGCAAAACAGTATCAATAGATAAATTATATAAATCTAGTCAGTCATACAAACCATAGGATCAATACGGAATTTAGCTACTCATAATTAAAATGCTAAAACAATAAATAAATAAATAAATCATAAATTAAGATAGATAGATAAAACTGTAGGGATCCACGATGAACAATCGGTGCGACTTGAATCCGGAAGAAATTCTGAAATCTAATACTAAACTATGAACTTGGAATGAAAATACTGAAAGTAAAAGCTAAACTAAATTAAACGGGAAAAAAACTTGCAAAAGAAAATAAAGAAGAATTTGTGTTCTGCTCTGGAATGGTGTCCCTAAGCTACCGGGTCTATCTCCTATTTATAATAAAACCTCATCTCGTGAATTGTGCAAGCCTCCATCTCGGACTCGATTCGAAATATACATGAACTAGGTGTCTCGCCGCGAGACGCACTCTCTCTACCTCGCGAGCAATGGTCGCGATCGCTAGCGCGACGCGCCTTCTTCGCGACTTCGCGATCTTCCATCGCGAGAGCTGGTCGCGATAGCGTGTCGCGAACTCTCCTTCGCAGACATTAATCACTTCCTCACGAACGTCCATCGCGACCGCTGGTAGCGGCCGGTCGCGAGGCGAGTCTTCCTTTCTTCGCGTGACCGCCTCGCGGGGTCTTCCTCATGAGCCTCTTCTTCCTCATGAGGCGTGATTTCCTTCACGAGAATTCTGAACGTCTTAGCTAATTCCTCATTTATCATGATCCACCCTTTTTAACATCAAAACCTATGCTTAAAATAACACAAAATACCCACGACATCATATCTTTCAAAGAAATTAAATGAATATAAAAATATTGCTCAAACAATCATTTATCAACTAAAAACGAGACAAATATATCCATATAAATCATGTAAAAATGAGGCTTATCAACTCCCCAAACTTAACCTTTTGTTTGTCCTCAAACAAATTAAAACAAGAGAGAGACGACCAATTATAGGCAGAGAGTCGAATGACAAAAGCAATAAGCCTCAGAGCAATGAGCAATAAACTATTCACTCAAAAGAATCAAATCACAACATCTTTCGTTAAACTCCACACATCATAATAATCATAAGCACAAGCCTTCTCAAACTTGAATCCTCACGACATGGATATATAAGAAATCTCAAACACTCAAGTGTATCGAGGAGGATGTGTATACTCTCAAAGTTTAAAAACACATGGAATCTATCATAAGCTTGCAAATCGTCTAATTCTCCATTGCTTAAATATGTGCTCAAGAACTAAGATCAAAAAGGTCTTATAAAAGGTTATAATGTAGGCTCTTTGGTAAGGTAGGATATATTTAGGCTAAATGACTCATAATCCCATAATGAAAAACACCATAAGTATCACAAGACATAATTCCCAAATTTTCACAATTCATTTCAATTCTCTATACCAAGAAGTCATTTTTTTTAAGAACTCCATAATTATCAAATAAGTGATATACTCATCTCAAGCACTAGCTACTTACCCATTTATGTTCTTTTCACACACTTGTGTCAATATTTTTTCATTTTTTCTTTTGAACTTATATGGGTAAGCAACTATTTTTAATAATCAGTTTCTCATTATCTATTTTCTTTCTTTCCTTTCTTTTTCTCAACCCTCAATTCAAGCAACCAAAAATCACACTAACAACATAACCCAACCCACGGCTATATGAAAGAATTAGGTAGGCTCAAACGGGCTCATCAAAGGATAATAAAATAACAGGTTAGTGTTTGGATAGTGTATAGGCTAATAAAAGAATGCCTAATATCATCTCATAATTCTTAAGCACATCAATGCAACCTCGAAAAAGAACCAGAGCAAGTTCTAGAGAAATACATGCTATTTAAAACTATTCACACAGAAAGAAACAAGACTGAAAAGATGTATGACAGTCAAAAGCTCAAGTCTCACAGGTTTCAAAAGTATGATCAAATGCTCAATACTCACAATAATCATAACATGCTTCGTCTCACAAAATCAGTTGCAATAAATTTTCTAATAAAAACAATTCTCATCATCGGCTGCTCGTCATTCAACTCAACCCAAAACAGACACAAACCCAAACACGAAAAACAAACCAACAAGAAAACAGAACAAAACGAAAAACAAAACAAAACAAAACAAAACAAAACAAAAAAACAAAACAAAACAAAACAAAACAAAACAAAACAAAACAAAACAAAACAAAACAAAACAAAACAAAACAAAACAAAACAAAACAAAACAAACAAAAACAAAAACGAAAACAAAACAAAACAAAGAAAAACATTGGGTTACCTCCCAACAAGTGCTAAATTTAAATGTCTTTAGCTAGACCATTTCATACCTCGATCAATCTGGCGTTTTGGCAGCAGACTTCTTACCAAATCGGTGCTTGCCTCCATACTTTGCATTTACGTTAGACCACCACTGAGTGTGGAAGTGGCCTCCCCCAAACTTGAACAAGTCACTCGGAGTTCCATGCCGAGTCCATCTTTTCTTTGTATCACCCTTGTCAACTGGTCGGTTGACATCCAAGCTCAAGATTTGGCTGGCTGCAACCGTGGTGATTGAATGACATTCTTCATGTCTGGACTATCGTTTGCTTGATGGCATCATATATTGAGATTTTCAGCTCTTCATCATTTACTCGAAATGTGAGATCACCTTCCTGCACATCAATTAAAGCACGACCAGTTGCTAGAAAAAGTCGACCTAAGATTAGCGGTTGATTTTTAAATTCAGGAATGTCTAAAATAACAAAATCAGCAGGAAAGATAAAATCTCGAATTCTTACCAACACATCTTCAACTATGCCCTTAGGATATGCAACTGACCTGTCAGCCATCATTAATGAAATTGAGGACTTCTTCATTTTGCCCAGCTCCAAGCGATTGAATACAGATAAAGGCATCAGATTTATGCTCGCCCCCAAATCGCACAACACATTGGGGAAGGTATGCTCGGCAATCTCGCACTCCAAAGTGAAGCTCCCCGGATCTTTCTGTTTCAGTGGCAACTTTCTCTGTAAGATAGCACTGCATTCTTCAGAGAGGTTGATCTTGTCAAATTTCCCTAACTTCTTCTTATTCACCAATGCATCTTTGAGAAATTTAACATATCCGGGCATTTTTCTGAGCGCATCAAAGAGAGGTAAATTGATGTCAACTTTCTGGAATATATCCTTGAAGCGGGCGTACTCCTCAACATATTTTATCTTCCCGATGTGTTGAGGAAATGGGGCTGTAGGCTTTGTGTACGTCTGGTCTTTCACGCCTTCAGCGTGACTTCGCGTATGATCCTCGCTCTCCTTTCCTCACGAGACACTCTCTCTGAACTCACTCGCGAGCCACTCGCTGTCTCTATTCGCGACCTTTTGTCGCGATGCTTCATCGCGAGGTAATGTCGCGACATGCTCTCCGTCTGGGCTCGCGTTTCTTTCTCACGATCCTTCCTCGCGAAGGCTTATCGCGAGGTCGTTCTTCTTCTCAGGTGAGGCTTTCCTCGCGACTTGATCTCGCGATGAAAACTCGCGAGGGACACTCGTGAGGCGAGAGTTCATCCGATCCTCGCCTTCTTTTTCTTCTTCTCCTCTTTCATTGTATTGCTTATCTCCTTGGTTTTCCGGATGACTTTCATATGAAACTCCACTCCTCAAATATATCGCATTGCACTGATTCGGAGGAGTATGATTCTTCGGATTTTGCTCAGTGTTGCTTGGGAATTGCCCTTGCCTGTGCATCCCAGCTCTCTCATTGGCCATCTGCCCCACTTGGTTTTCCAACATCTTCAATTGTTTTCCCATGGCTATCACCGTATTGTTGATGGTGTCGTTGTGCTCTCCAGGCGCTCATCCTATTCCCAAGTCTTTGGATCTGAATATTTTCTTTGAGCCACAATTTGTTGGTGACTCGTTGCTATTTGTTGATTGCTCGCCAACAATTGTTGCATCATATCCTCGAGGCTCGGCTTCTTGGGCTCCACAATCATTCCATTATTAACAGCAAAACCAGGTGGTGGTTGCTAAGCATTCTGTGCATTAGCATAGGAAAAATTGGGATGATTCCTATTGTTGGGATGATAGGGCGGATTCCCACTCTGATTCCCCTGGCTATTACTCCTTTGGTTCAAATATTGAACCTCCTCTATATTCTGCGCCATAGCCACAGTCATCTGCCCTTTCCTCTCGGCTTCGTACTCCTTCTGCAGAGTTGTGAACTTCTCTAACAAGTCATCATACTTATCATCCAACTCTGCAGCAGCCACTCTTCTGATCGGATGTCTCTCCTTCGGCCATTGATAGCTATTGGATGCCATCTCCTCAATAATTCTCAATGCTTCGTCTATTCCACGATTGAGAAGGCATCCTCAGGCTGATGCATCTACAATGCTACGGGTGTTAGCATTGAGTCCACTATAAAATTGTGTTACTTGCTGCTCTGGTGAGAACCCATGTTGTGGACATGTTCTGAGCAGATTTCTGAATCGCACCTAAGCCTCAAACAATGACTCATCTCCCAATTGTGAAAAATGGGAGATCTCGGCAATGATTTTCTTGCGCCTTGTCAGGTGGAAAGTATTTGGACAGGAACTTCTCACACAATTGCTCCCTGATAAATGCGCATTTTACACGTTTATTGTTGATTTCTAAAGATGATTTTAGATCGATAAATGCGTTTATGTCTTGGATCTCAATGCTTTACATATTTTGGAAGATACGCTCTTGGGTTCCGCTTTGGTGTTGTGTAGGCTTATAAGTTGAAACCGAAGCATGGAACGAAGAACGAGCAGACGAGGGCAGAAATGAAGGCCTAGCGACCGCTTCACGGCCGCTAGCCGACCGCGCGAGGAACGAAAGCACGAAGGCGCGCAGATATGCGCAGATGACGAGGCTCGCGGCCGGACTAGTGACCGCTAGGTCGGCCGCAAGGAAACACCAGCATAAGCGAGGCAAGGCAAGGCCATGGCACGCGAGCACTCCCAGCGGGCGCGAGCCATGCATGCGATGATTTTTCCTTCGACGCGACCACACCTAGCGACCGCGAGGTGTGGCCGCGAGGCGAGTTCGGACGCGCGTACCTACCGAGAAACTGAAGATGGCCGAGACGAGAAGGATGCCTCGTGACCGAGCTCGCGACCGCGAGCCCGGCCGCGAAGCGTAGCGGCAGACGCAAAAATTAGGGTTTTCACCCTAAATCTATAAATAGGGCTTCGACCCCTCGCACCCCCAATTTCCCCAGCGCGATTTTACAAGTTTTTCCTCAGTTTTTCATAGTTTTTCAATTATTTTCACATTAGCTTTGATATAGATTAATTCTAGCAATAGTTTTCCATCGTTCTAGCATTAGTTCTACGCGTTGTTAACGCTTTGGAACGATTTCGTCCGAAGGAATTCCATCGTTTTCCCGCTTTCCGCTGAGGTTGGGATACGAACCCAACCATTGTTCTCAGACGTTTCCCTACGGGTTTTATCAATTTAAAATATATTTTTATGATTATTTCGTATTTTATTAATTATTATTTATGTCAGCTAAATTTACATTTCTAATCCAGGGTTTGCATAATTCTATCCTATATGTTGTGATTCCCCGCCATTGTCGAGTTTACCTCCCGGGCATTGATTCATGATTCTTGGTGCTTAATTATATGTGTTGATTTCGATCAATCTTGATGCATATCATAGCCGCGATTAATTACGTAGCTTGTTTTAATTGTCAATCGATCTTGAACGCATGATACGGATAAGCCTTGAGAATGGCGAGATAGGAACATTCGAAGCATATTCTTTGTGATCCTTTTGGAGTTGCTTATTTTCCTCTAGAGGCGTAACGATAATAGGAAAATTAGTAATCAACGTCACAATTATAAATGGCTGAAGTTGTTGGCTACATATGTGATCTTCATCTTATGCGATTAAAGCGGTTAATAATAAGCAGATAAACATCGTAGCGGATAGGAATAGTGCATCCCAGGGTTAGTCTCTCTTCATAGTTATCTATTTGCGCATTTATCGCTTTTGTTTATTTCAAGTTGTCACCTTTGCTTTGATTTAATTATCCGAAGCAATAAACCGATAAACCAAATCGCTTCGATAATGATGAAGTTCGTTGAATTAGCTTCTATGTTTTCGATTGTAATCCGTGGATCGATACTCGACTTACCTTATACTTGTGCGCCGTGTTAGAAAGTGAGCGATCAAATTATGATTTGATCGCACGAAAACGCGCAAGTATAAGGTAAGTCGAGTATCGTATCCACTGTGATCGCAACCGAAACACGTAAGCTAATTCAACGAAACTTCATCATTATCCAAGAATGATTTGGTTTATCAGTTTTAAGGCTTCGTATAATTAAATCCAAAGCAAAGATGACAACTTGAAAATAAAATAAAGCAATAAAGACTCAAAGGGATAACTATGAAGAAAGACTAACCCTGTGGATGCACTAATCCTATCCACTACGATGTTTATCCCGCTTATTATTAACCGCTTTAATCCGCATAAGATGGAAGATCACATATGTAGCCAACAACTTCAGCTATTTATAATTGTGACATTGATTACTAATTTTCCCTATTATCAAGTACGCCTCTAGAGAAAATAAGCAACCCAAAAGGATCACAAAGAATATGCTTCCACGAATGTTCCTATCTCGCCACGACTCAAGCGCTTATCCGTATCATGCATTCAAGATCGATCGACAATTAAAACTTATGTAATTAATCGCAACTATGATATGCATCAAGATTGATCGTAAATCAACACATATAATTAAGCACCAAGAATCATGAATCAATGCCTGAAGGTAAATAACAATAGCAGAATCACAACATATGGATAGAATCATGCAAACCCAAGGATTAGAATGTAAATTTAGCTGACATAATTAACGGAATAAAATACTAAATAATCATAAAACAGTAAATTAAATTGATAAAACCCGTAGGAAACGTCTGAGAACAATGGTTGGGTTCATATCCAAACCCAACGAGTAAAACGGAAAACGATGGAATTTTCTCGACAAATCGCTCCAAAGCTGCTAACAATGCGAGAACTAATGGAGAACGATGGAAAACTAAAGCTAGAATGAATCTAAATCAAAGCTAAAGTGAAAATAAATGGAAAACTATGAAAACTGAGGAAAAACTTGTAAAACGCTACTGGGAAGGTCAAAGCGAGGGTAATGCCCTATTTATAGAATTAGAGAAACCCTCATTTTGGATCAGCCGCCATGCCTCGCGGCCAGGCTCGCGGTCGCGATCTCGGTCGCGAGGGATCATCTTCGACTCGGTCATCCTTCAGACTCTCGGAAGGCGGCAAGCTTGCCGGTCTCGCGGCCACACCTCGTGGTCGCTAGGTGTGGTCGCGTCAGACATAAAATCGCCGCGGCACATCTCGTGCTCACTGGGAGTGCTCGCGTGCCATGGCCTTTCCTCGCCAGGTGGTGTTCCCGCGGCCGGCCGGCGGTCGCTAGCGGCGACGCCTTGCACTAGTCACTGGCATCTGGCTGCTGCCAAGCGAATGATGGTTCGCAGATCGCTAGTGGCCGCTAAGACGGTCGCTAGGCCTCCTTTTGCCCTCGTTTGCTCGTTCTTCGTTCCATGCTTCGGTTTTCAACTTATAAGCCTACAAAACACCAAAACGGAACCCAAGAGCAGTATCTTCCAAAAATATGTAAAAGCATTGAGATCCAAGACATAAACGCACTTTATCGATCTAAAATCATCTTTAAAAAACAACAATAAACGTGTAAAATGCTTGTTTATCAACCCCCAAACTTAAATCATTGTTTGTCCTCAAACAAAAACAAGACCGAAAAGAAAGAGAGACACAAAACAGGATCAACGAGCGTCAGCAAAGGTGATTAACCCATAAAGCCTCAGAAATATCTCAAAGCTCAAAATCATTAATGCACACGACGACATTAGTCAAATCGACAATGTACAACCATTGAAAGCAAAAATTTCATTCAATTCAACCCTCACAATGGCATGTGCGTAATATATAGAGTACACTCAACTCATAAAGAAATAAGGGACGGTATGCACTCAATAATCAATGCAATGCAAAATCTCACCATAGGGTTGTCATTTCTTTAATATCTCCACCACGTCAAATGCATTCAAATTAGGATCAAAAGGACTTTTCATAGGTTGTATTGTAGGCACATTGGTTAAGGTAGGATAATATATGGCTAAGTGACTCAAATATATTCCAAGTACTTCCATCTCTATAAACTCATATGGACTTTGTCCATTTCCTTTTCCTTTCCAACATGCTATTTCGACATTTATTCACTCAAGGTACCATATACTATGATAATCGACTTCCTTTATGCTCATACTATTCACAAAATTTTTCTTTTTTCGCTTTGTAATAGAGCTTATAGGGTCTATTCTTTTTCACACGGGTACCATACTTTATCTTTTATCCCCACTTTGCATATCAAAACAAATTTTTCTCCCATTTGATTCCCATATCCATCCTCACCTCCTATCATCCGGTTAATCGAAAGAATAAGGTCTAATAAAGGCTCAAAGAAGGCGACAAATGGTATATATCATTGGGCTAGTTTGGGTAAATATGTGGTTTAAAAAGATGGCATTTTATCCTTTCCATATTCAAAACACATATTCATAGCCTCGATACGTAAAAACGGCAAGTTCTAGAAGATAATTACATGCACGATATAACACAAATAAAAGAAACTGTAACAAGATGTGTATACAGTGAAGCTCAAGTCTCACGGTTTTAGCAAATGGTTAAAAACAACAAGCTAAGCAATCTCAAGTTATCCATGCGTCATTTTCTAACATATCATGTGCACTCATGGGCGGATCTAGCTATAGGCTACACCGGGCTCCAGCCCAGTGCAAGCCCCAAATTTTTTCTTACGTCTATGTATTATATTAAGCCCAATTCAAAATTAGCCCAGTTCAAAATAATTAAAAAATTAAAACAAAGTTGTTATTGTTGGGTTTTTTTATATTTTTGACCCATGAGAAAAATCCATGAGCCTATGGAAAGGTTATAAGAATGAAAAGGGTCAGCCACAAGGGAGAAATTGGAGCAGTCAAAATAGAAAAATTCATAGCCTTTTTTCCCTCTCGGATTTTCGGAGCGCACTTGAAAAATTACGCTTCCGGAGATTGAACCGTTAGATTAGCGTGATTTTGGTCGAAGCTTCACAAGATCCGCGAACATTGTGGATGGTGGAGATCGGATTTTGAGATTCGTAGGTCGGATCGTCGATCTGAATATATGATAATTTCTGATGATATTTTTCTTGATCTTTGCTCGATTTTGATTCCATACATCTTGATGTGCTTATTTTCAAGTGTATGATATTTTGTATGCCTATAATATAATCTAGATAAGATTGGGTACTGCTCCATTGTTGATTATAATTGATTTAAACGGCTCTAGTAGTCCCGTAATTTTTTTTTCTCTATTTCGTTTTGAGAGGTTTTCCATGTTAAAATTTTGTGTCTCTTTATTATTGCGTGCCTACTATTTTGAGCGACGTATATTGATGCTTTTAGAATACCATATTTATCTGCATCCTCAAAGGTTCATATGAGTCGCGAAAATTAGCCAAACAAATGTGTCATATTCTTCCTTAGCGCTGCATCTGCTCAAGTGTTTGCTGATGTTGCTCTTTGCCCATTCGAAGCTGTCAAAGTTCAAGTTCAATCGCAATCAAGTTTTACCAGTGGTTTGGCTGATGGATTCCCTAAAGTTTACGCTAAATAAAAGTTTATATTGAAAGAAATTTTATTAAAAATATAGATATAAACTCAATATTTTAGCAAGACAACTTATAAAAACCTAGAAATATTTTAGCATTTATAATATTTAATACGCCGAAGTACTTATTTTTCAGCCCACCCCATCATCAACTTCTGGATCCGTCCCTGTGTGCACTATCACATATTTAACATAAAATTTCTATCATCATTGGCTACATGGATTAACACATTTCACTTCAACTCGTTGATCGACCGACACAACAAAAACACAAAAGACACGACAAAAGCCCCAACATATAATAACTTAACAAAACAACGCAAAACATAAAAAGGACTCTCAACCACATCACACTCGACCACTCCCCCAAACTTATTGTCAACAGTGTGCAATGGAAACAATAATGTTTGCAGAAGAGAGTGATTGGGAGAGATCTTACCTCAAATGTCGCGCTACTCCGACGGTGGATAGAATCCTCGCCATTGATGATATACCTGGGACTTAAAACAAACAACAAGACACAAGAAACAAAGAAAAAGAAGAAAAACAAAACGAAAAACATAAAACATGTAAAAAAACGTTGGGTTACCTCCCAACCAGTGCTAGATTTTCCGTCGCTAGCTCGATGGTACCTCTCATCAATCAGGCGATTTGACAACTAACAGCTTTCCAAACCTCGATTTTCCCTTATACTTAGCATTTACAACAGACCACCATTTAGCGTATGAGTAGCCTCCTCCGAACTTGAATGAGTCACTCGGGGTTCCATGCCGAGTCCATCTCTTCTTTCTAGCATCTTCATCGACTGGTCGGTTGCCTTTTAAGTGCGAGACTTGACTAGCAGAAGCAGTGGTGATCGAATAGCAGTTTTTAGGCTCTGAACTATCGTGTTGCTTGATGGCGTCATATATTGAAATCTTTAGCTCCTCATCATTGACACGAAACGTGAGGTCACATTCCTGCACATCAATCAAAGCACAACCGGTTGCTAGAAAAGGTCTACCCAAGATTAGTGGTTGATGCTTGAATTCGGGTATGTCTAATATAACAAAATCGCGGGAAAGACGAAGTCCCAATTCTTACCAACACGCCTTCAACAATTCCCTTAGGATATGTGGATCGACCGTCACCATCATCGCGATATCTCCGCTGCTTCATCTTTCCTAGCTCCAAGCGGTTGAATACATTTAACGGCATCAGATTGATGCTCGCTCCCAAATCGCACAACACATTGGGGAATGTGTGCTCAGCAATCTCGCACTCCAGTGTGAAGCTCCCCGGATCTTTCTGCTTGAGAGGCAACTTCCGTTGTAAGTTGGCACTGCATTCTTGAGATAGGTTAATTTTTCAAATTTACCCAATTTCTTTTTGCTTGCTAATGCATCTTTCAGAAATTTCACATATCCCGGCATGTTTCGGAGCGCTTCAAAGAGAGGAAAATTGATATTCACTTTCTGAAATATCTCTTTGAACCGGATGAACTCCTCATCATATTCCAACTTAGCTAGTCGACTTGGGAACGGGATCGGAGGGTTATACATCGGAAATTTCGGACCTGGGCATGCCTCGCGACCATCCTCACGATCGCGAGGGCGGTCGCTAGGTACCTGCGCTGCTTCGGCCATCTTCTTAGCGGCTGGGCACGCGGTCGCGAGCTCCCCTCTCGCGCTCTCTGTCTGGTCTCTCGCGGCCGGGCGCGCGATCGTGAGCTTGGTCGCGAGGTGCTGTTCTTTCGCTGCCGCTCTTCCGCCCGCGTGCTCCTCGGGAATTCTCACCGCGTGATGGCTCGCGTCCGGGCTCGCGGTCGCGAGCTCGGTCGCGAGGTGCTCATTTTCTCCGCCATTTTGTCTTTTCGTCCCGTGTCATTCTGATATGCTTTTCCACTTCTTAACTAAATAGCAAAGCACTGATTCTTAGGATTCACTTCCGTATTACTCGGAAATTGGCCCGTCTTTGGCTGTGCATTCTGATGTGCAGCTATCTGACCAATCTGATTCTCCAGCATCTTCAGTGTTTGCCCATGGCTGTCATGGTGGATTCCAGATGACTTATCTTCTGCCCGGTATTGCTTATAAATGAGTTCTACTGTGCGGCCATCGAAGTCTGATTCGTCGTCATTTGTTGGTTGCTCACAACCAACTGCTGCATCATATCTTCTAGACTTGGCTTCTTCGCCTCTTGAATCACTCCATTCTGAACAGCGAAGCCTGCAGGAGGTTGTTGGAAGTTATTGGGGTTGGTGATCGAGCTAAAAACACACTCAAATTAACTCGCAATCGTACGAGGTAATTGTAGCGTGATAAGTTAACCCAAGTCGTCTCTCAAGGAAAACTTAACAGGCGATTGTTCGCGTTGCACACAAAAAGCGATTAAATCCTAAACATTCTAATAACAACGGGGGTTGAACTTGCCAGAATTGAAATACGAGAAATAAACAGCGATCCTAGGCTAGGGGTTGTCAATCCCGAGCTAAACTAATAAAGCATTAAATCTAAACCAGGGGTTGTCAATCCCTAGTTGAACTACAAAAGCGATAAATCGAAAGCGATAAACAAAGCAATAGCAAACATATTCTTAGGGTTCGTCAAGCCCTAATCTAAGTCTACTTGTAAATGAACAATAAACATAATCATCCAACAAGAACATGAATTAAACGAAAGCAGGAAATCATTACGCAATATAAATCAACGGAACATGAAAATCTAATCCACTGTCACTATGAATTGAATTCACAAGAATCACAAAGCGAGAAATCATAAAGCAATAATACGATGAAATTGATTCCAATAAAACGATAAATCCAAAAGCATAAATTCATTAACTAGATCATTCGATGAAAACAAAGTACATAAATTAAACTAAGATTTATCTGTGTTGTGTCGCCTGAAAAAATCCAGAGGAAAGGTCGGAGAGCCACAAGTGAGCCAAAAAATCGTAACTCGTAATCGAGACCTAAACGCGTATATATATATTAAATGAAAGTGAGCCGGCATTCAAGGTGAGCACAGGTTCAGAAAAGCGTTCTGACTTGAAAGTGAACGCTGGTTCAAAATGAACGCCGGCTGAGAAAACATTCTGCCTTGGAAATGAGCGCTGGATCAGAGTGAACGCGCGAGGGAAAAGGGCATGAGCGCGCGCGGTGAAGTGAGCGCCGGCTGACACGCGAACGCGCGCTGCGGAGCGCGGCATGGGCGCTGGCGAAACCAGTGCGCGCGGGAGAGGAACGCCGGGTGGGCGTGCGCTGGAAGGCGCAGCGCTGGCGAGGCGAGGCGCTCGGGCGCGGGCGGCGCTCGGCCGGGTGACAATCGCTGGGCGGGTGAAACCAGTGCGGATGGAGTTGAACAGCGCTGGAGAGGCGAGTGGCGACGGGCGCTGGCGCTGGCGGCTTCAACGCCGGACGGAGCGCAACGGGCGAGCGACGCGCGACGGGCGGGCACACGCGGTCGAGCTCACGGCATGAGAAAGCGGATGCGAGGCGTGCGGGCATGCGCGGGCGTGTGGGCGCGCGGGTGGTCGAGCGGGCGATGGGCGCGGAGTTACGCGGAGATAGCGCCGCGGAGAGAGAGGCGCAGGAATGAGCGCGCGTTCAAAATTGGTGAACGCGATGGATCCCAGCGCCGACTAGGCGCGGCGCTGGGGGCGTGCGGCGCGGGGCACCGGGTATGGCACGGATGTGGGCGCATGGGCTGGCGTGGCGTGCGCGCTTGTGCGCGGCGCGACTTTGGTCCTTCGATCCGTTCTCCTTCGTCTGAACTCCGATTTACGCACGGTTTTCGCCTACGAACTCCTGTCAAAATGCTCTTCAATATATTTGATTCTTGGCGGATCCAATTCATCCTATTTTCTGTCATTTTCCTACAAAACATCGAAATGAACGAAGTAAGTCCGAATAGATAAATATTAATCGAACCAACGACATAAATAGGACAAACCATAGAAAATAACATGTAAAAAAGTACCGAAAATCATCACAAAATCATACTAAACAACTCCACCACACTTATTCATTTGCTTGTCCTCAAGCAAAGTCTATACTAATAAGAGTAGAAAAATAACTCATGCAACTTTAACTCTTAATCCAATCAAACAAACCTCTTTTTGCAATTCCCCCAAACATGATGAATACATAATCAAAGTTAACGTGAAACAAATCTAAGATTGCGAAAATATCAAATAAACAAGTAAGTTATTATTGCTCAGACCCAACTCTCCGCTAGAGGTGAATTAACTAAAATGATTACCTTTAGCAACAAGTTTCTTTTGAGAACGTAAAGAAAGTATAAAACAAATTTTGGAACAATGTTCGAAATGTGAAGTCTCGATTAACTCGAGTCTCCTATCGTGGTGTCCCATGCCCATTTCTCAATTAACGAGAAAGAGGGGCAGAATCTCATCCTCCATTTATACAATCTCAACAATTCATTGGAGTTTTAATTCTCCTTATTTTCTTTTTCACACATATTTTTTTTTTTTTTTTTTTTTTTAAATTGAAACGAGTATATAGGTAACCACACTGTTAACACTACCCCTAGCATTAGCCGGACAAATCACGTCAATAACCACCGATTTAAAATCAATTCACACAATCTCGTCAATTCACATTGCACTTTAATCACATGACATCAAGATAAATGAGAAATACATCAAGGTTCGATCAATACCACAGAGTTCGGTTGCACAAATCAAAATCCTAAATTATTCGTATAGACACAAACTTAAGTCCAAACAATCAAAATAAGCACAAGGGCACATCATTAAGCATACAAAAATATATATGAAACGCACACAAAACCGAGTAAACATCCCCCACACTTAAATCAAGAACTGTGCCCAGTGCTCAAAACACTAAAAGCTCAATATGATCATAGAGGATGATACTTCCCTGATAATCGATGAATGTGCGCTGTAGAGTTGGAGCATCACGGCTTCATCTCACTGTTGAAAACTTTCCAAATCTGAGCAAAACAAACTTCAACGACAACAGATAGATCAACAAGAACAACAAAACAAGACAGACAAAAGAAAGAAATAAAAAGCAAATAAAAATCTGTGGGCAACTCCCACGAAGTACTCAGTTTAACGTCGTAAGCCCGACATGTTCCGGTCAACAACGGACTATCCATAGTCCTTCACCTGCAGGAATACCATCTCGGCCAGAGCATCAGTAGCAACCATATAAGAACAGAGGATAGTAAAGAAAGCAAGTAATACATCAATTAAGTTCAAATCAAACATCCTATTTTCCAAAGTAAAATAGATAACTTCAACTCCTACAGCACAATACTTTGGTAAATTAAGATGTTGACAAATTATAGAAACTACCTCAACCTTTGACCTTTCTTCATCCTCCTCCAAGTGTTTGGGTAGCTCTTTCACCTCCAGAGTGGGTTTTGGCATGTCATCAACTTCGAGTGCCCACTCTTCCTCGTCAGCCGTCCTGGTATCAACCTCCCCGTGGCTCTGATTTTGCTCCTCATCCTCACGTGCCCATTCTTAATCAATTTCCACCTCCTCTGGCTGCAGCGGCTCTTCAGGTGTCTCTCCCACCCAATTCTCAATAATTGGGTCACTTTCTAGAATAGTGACCGCCTGGACCTGATTGGATTGGTCTGGAAGTTCCCTCGCTGCACGTTGTTGTTGATACTCAACCCACTTCGCAGCAATCAGTCCCACTTGTTCCTCTAAAAGCTCAAGAGTTGCGCTCTATCATCCAATGGCGAACTCGATGGTCGGTGGTCGCTCGAGCCTCATAGGGTGAGCTTGAGGCTCCCCTATTGCATCTTGTTGCAAACAACTCGTCCGACTTCTCGGTCATCATTTCTAATTTTGCTTGCAAGCGCTGATTTTGGTGTCACAAGATCCAACTTTTGACGAACTTATCATCCCAAGCTGGCATTTGAGGTGGAGGTGGCTGCTGCGGGTATGAATACTGAGATGGAGGTGGTTGTTGTGAGTACGGATACTGCGGCGGAGGTGGTTGATCCCAGTATGGATTGTAGGATTGATCCTCATAGTGCGACGAATGTGGTTGATCCCAGTAATGATTGTAGGCTTGATCCTCGTACTGCGGTGGAGGTGGTTAGTCCCAGTAGGGATCATAAGCTTGTTGCTCAGGGTAGGGATCGTAGGTTTGATACTTATGGTTTGGCGGGTATCCCTCAGAATAATTGAATTGGGCTCCTTCTTCGTAAGAAGAATTTGCCCAATGCGACGAACTTTCCTCCCCCCAGCCTGTTTGACCACATCCGTACTGCTGGTAACCCTGCATTAACAGACACCAACAACAACAAAAAAAGATCACACGCACCGGGGGGAAAATAACAAAACAGAAAGAAAAAAAACACAGAAAACAAACAACACAAACAATACGCTTAAAGTTTTCCCCGACAACGGCGCAAAATTGATCGAGCTAAAAACACACTCAAATTAACTCGCAATCGTACGAGGTAATTTTAGCGTGATAAGTTAACCCAAGTCATCTCTCAAGGAAAACTTAACAGGGCGATTGTTCGCGTCGCACACAAAAAGCGATTAAATCCTAAACATTCTAATAACAACGGGGGTTGAACATGCAAGAATTGAAATACGAGAAATAAACAGCGATCCTAGGCTAGGGGTTGTCAATCCCGAGCTAAACTAATAAAGCGTTAAATCTAAACCGGGGTTGTCAATCTCTAGAACTATGAAACGATAAACGAAAGCGATAAACAAAGCAATTGCAAACATATTCTTAGGGTTCGTCAAGCCCTAATCTAAGTCTACTTGTAAATGAACAATAAACATAAATCATCAAACAAGAACAAGAATTAAACGAAAGCAGGAAATCATTACGCAATATAAATCAACGGAACATGAAAATCCAATCCACTGTCACTATGAATTGAATTCACAAGAATCACAAAGCGAGAAATCATAAAGCAATAATACGATGAAATTGATTCCAATAAAATGATAAATCCAAAAGCATAAATTGATTAACTAGATCATTCGATGAAAACAAAGAACATAAATTAAACTAAGATTTATCTGTGTTGTGTCGCCTGAAAAAATCCAGAGGAAAGGTGAGAGCGCCATGAGCAAAAAAATCGTAACTCGAATCGAGACCTAAACGTGTATATATATATTAAATGAAAATGAGCCGGCGTTGAGGTGAGCACAGTTCGTAAAAGCATTCGACTTGAAAGTGAACGCTGGTTCAAAATGAACGCTGGCTGAGAAAACATTCTGCCTTGGAAATGAGCGCTGGATCAGAGTGAACGCGCGAGGAAAAGGGCATGAGCGCGCGCGGTGAAGTGAGCGCCGGCTGACACGTGAACGCGCGCTGCGGAGCACGGCATGGGCGTTGGTGAAACCAGTGCTCGCGAGAGAGGAACGCCGGGCGGGCGGCTTGAAGGCGCAAGCCTTGTGGCAAGCAAGCGCTGGCGAGGGCGGCGGCTGGGCGGGGGTAACGCTGGGCCGGGCGAAACCCAGCGCCGGATGGAGTTGAACGCGTGCGAGAGAGAGTGGCGGCGGCGCTGGCGCTGGCGGCCAACGTCGGACGGAGCGCAACGGGCGCAGAGCGACGCGTGACGGGCGGGCGACGGGTCGAGCTCGCGAGCACGAGGAAACGGGCGCGAGGCGTGCGGGCGTGTGGGCGTGCGGGTGGTCGAGCGGGCGCTGCGGCGCGGGAGTTGCGCGGAGCGAGCGCCGCGGAGAGAGGGCGCTGGGAATGAGCGCGCGTTCGAAATTGGTGAACGCGCGCTGGATCCCAGCGCCGGCTGGGCGTGCGCTGGGGGCGTTGCGGGCGCTGGGGCGCTGGGTGTGGCACGGATGTGGGCGCGCGGGCGTGGGCGCTCGCACGCGTGCGGGGCGTGCGCGACTTTGGTCGTTCGACCCGTTCTCCTTCGTCTGAACTCCGATTTACGCACGGTTTTTGCCTACGAACTCTTATCGAAATGCTCTTCAATATATTTGATTCTTGGTGGATCCAATTCATCCTATATTCTGCCATTTTCCTACAAAACATCGAAACGAATGAAGTAAGTCCGAATCGATAAATATTAATCGAACCAACGACATAAATAGGACAAACCATAGAAAATGACATGTAAAAAAATACAAAGAATCATCACAAAATCATACTAAACAGTTGGCATACGACAGATTCGGATGATTTATGTTGTTCGGATGGTATACCTGATTTCCCCCATGGTTCCTCTGATTGATATGATTGACCTCTTCTGTCTCGATCTGGCTCTTCAAAAGAGTGAACTTCTTCATAAGATCATCCTATCTAGAATCACTCTCAACAGTAGCTGCTTTGACCACTGGCGTTCTCTCCATTGGCCATTGATAACTATTGGCCACCATCTCTTCTATGATGTGGCTGGCCTCCTCTACTCGGCGGTTCAACAGGCATCCCCCTGCTGACGCATCTACAATGCTTCTCGTATGCAGTGTCAGCCCGCTATAGAACTACGTGAACTGCTGCTCTCTGGAAAATCCATGTTGAGGGTATTTTCTCAATAAGCCCCTGAATCTCTCCCATGCCTCGAATAACGACTCGTCTCCTTGTTGGAAAAAGTGGGAGATCTCAGATATGATCTTCTGGGCTTTCGCCGGCGGAAAATATTTCGAGAGAAACCTTTCGCAAAGTTTTCCCCAACTGTCTATACCAGTGCGGTCCAGGCTCTTGAACCAATCCTTCGCCTGGCTACGCAGAGAGAATCCGAACATGCGCATCCTAATAGTGTCTTGTGGCACCCCATTCTGCTTGATGGTGTCACAAATGTCGAGATAAGTCTCGAGATGGGCATTCGGGTCTTCTGTAACTCCTCCCCCAAACTGCTCTCCTTGTACCATACTGATCAGGGCTGGCTTTAATTCAAAATTGTTCGCGTCCACTTGCGGGCCCCATCTTCCTCCTTGGAATTGTTCAGTGGGAGGTCGGTACATGTAGTTCAGAGGTCTCGTCTCTGGAACAGGAACAAGGAGTCCCATTTCGCCATCTGGCACTGCATCTCTGTAAACTCTGCTAGCAGACGTGCAGCCTGCTTGGGAGGTATACCCCCATTGGGAGGAACACCCCCGTTGTTCGGAATTGCTGCCATTGCAGCCCTTCTTCTCTCTCGTCTCCTTCTCCTTTGGGAATTTTCGATCTCTGGGTCAAGATTTTGCTCAGGAGGTCCCTGGGACCTTGTGATCATAAACTACCTAGAGAAAAAGAGAGAGCTTAACTCTGACAAGAATAAATAAATAATATAATATATAACTTGAATTAATAAATCCAAATCGTCAAATTATTCCTATGTGATCTTAACAATCCCCGGCAACGGCGCCATAATTTGATCGACAAAATTTGATAGCACGAAAAAGCGCAAGTATAAGGTAAGTCGAGTATCGTATCCATAGGGATTGCAATCCGAAAACACAGAAGCTAATTCAACGAAACTTCATCATTATCCAAGAACAGATTTGGTTTATCAGGTTTTAAGGCTTCAGATAATTAAATCCAAAGCAAAGGTGACAACTTGAAAATAAAATAAAGCAATAAAGACTCAAAGGGATAACTATGAAGAAAGACTAACCCTAGGGATACACTAATCCTATCCACTACGATGTTTATCCTGCTTATTATTAACCTTTTAATCCGCACAAGATGGAAGATCACATATGTAGCCAACAACTTGCCACGACAATTGTGATGATTGATTACTAATTTTCCTATTATCATTACGCCTCTAGAGAAAAATAAGCAACTCCAAAAGGATCACAAAGAATATGCTTCCTACGAATGTTCCTATCTCGCCATTCGACTCAAGGCTTATCCGTATCATGCATTCAAGATCGATTGACAATTAAAACTATTACGTAATTAACTGGCAACTATGATATGCATCAAGATTGATCAGAAATCAACACATATAATTAAGCACCAAGAATCATGAATCAATGCCTGGAAGGTAAATAACAATAGCAGGAATCACAACATATAGGATAGAATCATGCAAACCCTAGGATTAGAACATAAATTTAGCTAGACATAATTAACGGAATAAAATACGAAATAATCATAAAAACAGAAATTAAATTGATAAAACCCGTAGGGAAACGTCTGAGAACAATGGTTGGGTTCGTATCCAAACCCAACAGAAAACGGGAAAACGATGGAATTCCTTCGGACGAAATCGTTCCAAAGCGTTAACAATGCGTAGAACTAATGTAGAACGATGGAAAACTAAAGTTAGAATGAATCTAAATCAAAGCTAAAGTGAAAATAAATGGAAAACTATGAAAAAATGAGGAAAAACTTGTAAAAACGCGCCGGGGAAGGTTGGGGGCGCGAGGGGGTAATGCCCTATTTATAGAATTAGGGCAGAAACCCTAATTTTGGATCAGCCGCCATGCCTCGCGGCCGGGCTCGCGGTCGCGATCTCGATCGCGAGGGATCATCTTCGACTCGGCCATCCTTCAGACTCTCGGCAGTGCGCGCACGCTTGTTGGCCTCGCGGCCACTCCTCGCGGTCGCTAGGTGTGGTCGCGTCGCACATAAAATTGCCGCAGGCACGTCTCGCGCTCGCTTGGAGTGCTCGCGTGCCATGGCCTTTCCTCGCTTGTGTTGGTGAGCCGCGGCCGGCTGGCGGTCGCTAGGCGGCCGCGAGCCTTCATGGGCATCTGCGCTACGCCGCACGAGTGATGGTTCGCGGTCTGGCTAGCGGCCGCTAAGACGGTCGCTAGGCCCTCCTTTTTGCCCTCGTCTGCTCGTTCTTCGTTCCATGCTTCGGTTTTCAACTTATAAGCCTACAAAACACCAAAACGGAACCCACGAGCAGTATCTTCCAAAAATATGTAAAAGCATTGAGATCCAAGACATAAACGCACTTTATCGATCTAAAATCATCTTTAAAAAATAATAATAAACGTGTAAAATGCGCGTTTATCACTCCCATGTAGTGATTCTGGATCTGTCCAAGCTCTTGAACCACTCTTTCGCCTGACTCCGCAGCGAAAATACGAACATCCGCATCCGGATGGCATCAGCTGGCACTCCGTTCTGCTTGATAGTATCACAGATATCGAGGAATGCTTCCAAGTGCGCATTGGGGTCTTCAGTCACCCCTCCCCCAAACTGCTCCGCTTGTATCATGCTGATGAGGGCAGGCTTTAACTCGAAATTATTCGCATTGACGTTCGGCTCCCATCCTCCACCTTGGAACTGATTCGTCGGTGGCCTGTACATGTGGTTGAGCGGTATGGGTTGTGCTTGTCCACCCATCCGCCTATCTCGATTCGCAACGCCATTGACGCCGCATTGTCGCCAAGACGCCTCCATCTCGGCTATCCGATCTTGGCCTTGAGGTTGTCTTTCTGCCATTGCTTGTTGTCTTCTTTCTCGGCTCTCTCTCTTATGTGATGTTTCAATCTCAAGATCCAATGGAATTATTTCTTTTCTTTGAGATCTTGTAATCATGCACTGCACAGAGAGATAAAAAACAAAATCAGATCTGAGAAGCAACAAATGAATAATAAATTTTTTTTTTAAATTTTTTTAAATTTTTTTAAAACGCCTGAATTAATAACTACAATCCAGAAAATTATCACTGTGAAATCTAAACAGTCCCCGGCAACGGCGCCAAAATTTGATCGCTATATTTCTAACAAAATAAATTGATAGTAAAACAGCAAGTATATTATATCGTATCCATAGGGACTGCGACTCGAGAACACAACAATTAATTAACACATAATCTTTATTATTATCCAGGCAACAATATCAAGAGAGAATATTATAAAGCTAGACTCGAAAATAAAGATAGGAATAAACCAGATATAAAAGACTGACCCTAGGGATGTACTTAACCTAACCAAATTCACACAATTAACCTATTAATCTGTTTACCAATTTAATCCACATTCATATGAAGGATCACTAAAATAACTATAGTTTCCGTCGGATGACCTATAGTAGTAGGTTAACCTAAACTCTATCTCCATGGGTCTCCGCAGAGAAGTAAGCTAATTACCAAAAGCACACAAAGATTTAACCTCCTACAGCTCACCTATCTCCGTCGGGTCTCAAGGCAAAAACTGTATTATGAATTCAAGATATCGATTATGCAATTAATTCCGCCAGGACATCAATCACATAACTAGCATGCATCAATATTGGCCAGATACCAACACATGAGAATTAAAGCCAAGAATGATAAATCATGAATGGGACGACAAAACAGTATCAACAGATAAATTATATAAATCTAGTCAGTCATACAAACCCTAGGATCAATACGGAATTTAGCTATTCATAATTAAAATGCTAAAACAATAAATAAATAAATAAAGCATAACTTAAGATAGATAGATAAAACCGTAGGGATCCACGAAGAACAATCGGTGCGACTTGAATCCGGAAGAAATTCTGAAATCTAATACTAAACTATGAACTTGGAATGAAAATACTGAAAGTAAAAGCTAAACTAAATTAAACGGGAAAAGAACTTGCAAAAGAAAATAAAGAAGAATTTGTGTTCTGCTCTGGAATGGTGTCCCTAAGCTACTGGTCTATCTCCCTATTTATAATAAAACCTCATCTCTCGTGAATTGTGCAAGCCTCCTCCATCTCGGACTCTGATTCAGAAATATACACGAACTAGGTGTCTCGCCTCGCGAGACGCACTCCTCTCCTACCTCGCGAGCAATGGTCGCGATCGCTAGGCGCGACGCGCCTTCCTTCGTGACTTCACGATCTTCCATCCCGAGAGCGGGTCACGATAGCGTGTCGTGAACTCTCCCTTCGCGCACATTAATCACTTCCTCGCAAACGTCCATCACGACCGTTGGTAGCGAAGCCGGGTCGCGAGGTGAGTCTTCCTTTTCTTCGCGTGACCGCCTCGCGGGTCTTCCTTGCGAGCCTCTTCTTCCCTCGCGAGGCGTGATTTCCTTCGTGAGAATTCTGAACGTCTTAACTAATTCCTCATTTATCATGATCCACCCTTTTTGACATCAAAACCTATGCTTAAAATAACACAAAATACCCACGACATCATATCTTTCAAAGAAATTAAATGAATATAAAAATATAGCTCAAACAATCATTTATCAACTAAAAACGAGACAAATATATCCATATAAATCATGTAAAAATGAGGCTTGTCAGCGCTATTGTGGGCAGTTCAATAACTTTACAAAGAAAATGTTTTCAGCAATGAGTTCACTGAGTACTTTTGTACTTAGCCATGCATCTCGTTTTTTATGTGCAGGTTGAGCAGGGATTGACGATGAGTGCGAGGTGGTGCAGAGTGGCAGGTGTTTTGTTGCTATAATAGAAAGGTTTCTAGAACCTTGGGCATGTATCGTCATATGCATGTCCACACGTTTATTGCTGTCAAACTCTGATATTGTTTTGGTGTCTTTTAATTATAACTGCTATTCATTATTGTATTGAGCTTGAGGTCGTACCTCGTTCCTTGAATTGCGCTTTGATTGGGTTACATTTGGATATTGAACCTTTTGACAAGTCCTACTGTGACTTGGGTTGGTATTGAAATAGTTTATTCCTTTCAGTTCATGTATTTATGAGTAGTTAAATGGATAATTGTATTGATTAGTTATGTATATTTACGCTGCATTATCATACCAGTAACGATCCATTTGATCCGTACTTTCTTGAGAAGTCGGGTCGTCACAAGATAGAAGAACTCATCTCACTGTGATCCATCAATACGCCAGAGACGTACCAGTATAGACAAGCAACCAAGTCAAGTCACTTCTTATCTATACCGCAGCCTATACCGACAACTCGTCTTAAAGTTGTCTCAGATGTGATCCTTTTTATATCTCATTAAGCTTGACCAATCAAACAGACTTCTGTGATCTTCTACACACTGTATGATCTAACTTATATACGAGATAAAGGGACATACATATGCAATCAAGTAAACAATTCAGATAGGAGATTGTAATAGTGGTAACAGGAATCATTGTATACAAGTTCAACCGAAACTGCTTCCAGTATACAAATCCAACAATTGTTGCTACTACAAGAAGGTTGACAACGAATATCTCATCTTGTTGTTATATGTTGACACATGCTAATTGCAGGGCCAAGTGCGGGAGATAGATAATTTGAATAAACAATTGTCTGGATGATTTTACATGAAAGATCTTGGAGAGGCTAAGCAGATTTTGGGTATGTAAATAAAGCGAGACAATGCAGCATCTTTCACAGACTGAATACATCAAGAATGTCTTGGAAAGATTCAATATGCAAAATCTGAAGTATATGGGTATCCTTTCAAGTAGTCACTTCAAGCTGTTGAGGTAGGAGTTGCCAAGTAGTAAGGATGAATATGCCAAATGTAGAAAGATCTTTATGCTTTAAAAATTGGTAGCATCATGTATTTCATGGTGTCCATGAGACCAAATATTGTGTATGCAGTGAGAGTAAATAGTCGGATCATGAGTGTTCCTGGTAAGCAACATTGGAAATCATAGAAGTGGATCTTAAGGTATTTGAAAGTTACTACGGATAATGATTTTTATTTAGATGGAAAGGGCGTCTAGTTGGTGGGTTATGTTGATGCAGATTTGACATCAAATGGACTTAATGGAAGAAGAAGTACCATATGATTAGAGTTGGCAAAAGTTGCGGGTTGAATCGGTCCAACCTAGCCCATCGGGCTTTTATACTTTTTTGGCCAGGCTAAAAAATGGGTTGCTAAATGTGAAGCCCAACCCAGCCTCAGGTAGGCTATCGGGTAGGCGGGCCAAGCCCGCTCAATTTTTTGGATTTTTTTAACTTATAAAATTATATATTTAATTGAAAAAAGATAAATAATTATAAAAATAATAATTTAAGTTTAAAAATAAGTAATTTAACATCAACGCTAACAAAATTAAAAGTTTAAAATTATATGCTAATACAATGAAAAATAAATTAAAGCACCAGAGTCATAATTTAAAATAATAAATAATCAAAAATAAAACAATAAACAACTTTAAAAGAGAATTAAAGTGAAAGATAAGAAGAAAGACAAAGAATTAAGTAGAAACAAAAAATTATTAGGAAAACAAATATATATATTTACCGGGCGGGCTTTTAAGTCCGAAAATCACAGGCTTTTTGGCCCGAAGCCCGATCGGCTCGGGGTTTTTCTAGACGGGTTTTTTAGGTTCGATTTTTTTCAAACCTCTAATTTTGAAGCTCAACTTACCTATCAGATCGGATCCATTTTACCAGCTCTACACATGATACATTTTTATATATGGTGTTACGACAATATACCAGGCTCCTAATTTGCAGAAGGTCATTTCCTTGTCTACTATAGAAGCTGAATATATGGTGGTGATAAAGGTGACTAAAGAGATGGTGTGGTTATAGAATTTCTTGGGTGAACTTGGGAAAGAGCATAGAAATAGCACTCTCAATGGTGATAGTCAAAGTTCTGTATTCTTAGCAAAGAATTCGGCATGCATTCGAGAATAAAGCATATTGAGTTGAAGTATCACGACATTCATCACCTAGAGATGAAGATTTTGCATGCAGCTGGAGAACATTTATGGAAGTAAGGATCCAATTGACATGTTGACTAAGATTGTGACTTTAGAGAAATTGAAGTTTTGCATGACTTTACTTAGCCTTGGAGCTTGAGTACATATGAGATCAATCTCTAAGTGTGAATTGTTGGATTATGGAGTCTAGTAGGACTAGAATTAGAGTCCACGAGTTTGGAAGAATTCTAGTTAGATTAGGATTCTGCCTATTAGAATATTTTCCTTCGTTATAATTGTAGAGTGCATAATCTTTTCATTAGAAATTCTCTAGTGAAAAAGATCCATGATTTGACAACGATCCTAGACATAGTCTAATAGACACGAACTAGGTAATCAACTTTCATGTGTTTATCTTGCTTTTTGCTTTATTTCGTAATACCCGGATCATGTTACATGATGAATTTTAGTCATTATGGAAACAAGTGTACGAACTATGTAATTTCTCAATCTATCAAACAATTTAAAATTCTTCTTCTTGGTAAACCTATCTCGCGCTTTGCTCTACTTAATTAATTAATTCTATTGCATTTAGCAATCACAACGTTGTTGTGTTTTTTATCTCAAATATATTAGCTTTTAACCAACTGTACTAAATCCGTAGGGTCGTTGTTGTATTTTCTGGTTTTATTCATGGGAGATGCAGTTGTGGAGTTTGTCTAGCAAATTTGAAGGAGTTACTGCTTAAATTACTATAGATATATGATTCATGGGTTCAAGAGAGAAGCGCAACGATGAAGTTATTGTCAATGAAGGCTTTGATGAAGAGCCTAAAACCAGAATCACTAGTCATAAGTGATGAGGAGATCTGATTATAATAGTATATAAGATTATTATATAAGATTATATAATTAATTAATGTTTCATTTGAAAACCACAAGCATCTATCTTTAATTAGTCAGAATCCTTTACTTGTAATCGTCTTGTCTCAATTATTATAATAAAGCCAGTCTGACGTATTGTGAGGAAAACAAATATATACCCTCATCAAGTTTTCCTAAGTGATATAAATCGCTTTAATTAAAAGAACTATGCACTAGAAAATATTATTTTTAACTTTAAATTATTGAAATAATTTATTATTTGCTACAAATATGTTAAATCCCTTATTATTGCTTGTGTGCATAGCATGGATATCTAACGGATACATATTTAATATGTGATATTAATGAATTCTTATTTTTTTATTACATGCAATGGCCGATGATGACTTTTTTAGGGGATCCAGCTTTTCTACTCTCTCACGTCCATCTCTTTATTGGATATCCACAAATATACTTTCTTATTCTTCATTCAAATTGTTGCATCAGCTTCCTCTGCTTCTCGGTGCTCATTCATTGCCTAGGCCGTTGCCATCTCCATCGGCTTCCTCTCTCTCTCTCTCTCTCTCTCTCTCTCCACGACACGAAAAACACATCACATCCTCCATCCTTTTTAAATTTCTCACGCCGCCGCCGTCAATGATAGTGGCGGTCGTCTGCCTCTGCCTCCTCTCGTCTCTCTCTCCTCCACCTTCCTCTCCTATCGGCCCAAGAGCCGATGATGGCCTTGTTGCCGCTGATGTCGCCCTTCTCCCCACTGCCTCTCACCCTTCCCTCAAAAAGAATATAGCAAACAAAGTTAAGATTTTTCTCACCTCTATCGGATTCCATATTATTGACACAACAATTCAAAAAAAAATCATTTTTCATCTATGAAGTTTATTCTTTAAGAAATTCCAGTTTTTTAGCAATATTAGTAGTAAATAAACATAAAATAAAAATATATATATACATAACTAATAAAATTATTACTATCATTTTTAATTATTAAATATGAAATTACTAATATACTTCTATTTCTTAAAAAAAATCAGTTGGACCCAATGCCCCACTGCACCACCCTTGGTCTGGTCCGCCTATGATTACATGTGAATGTGAATGTGAATGTGAATGTGAATAATAACATATATTTCAATTGATAATTTGATATTACTGGGATCGAACCAATGCGATAAATAAAAAGTACATCCATTAACAATGATGAATAGATTTTTAAGGCGAAACCTAATTAGTATGTAAAGTAAAAATAAAAATAAAATGTTATTCTATTAAAAAAAGAAGGCAGCATCTAGGACTGGGTATTCGATTCGGTTCGATTAATCGAACCGAATTTTCGATTACCCGAAATCGAATATACACTATGGATACATACCGATAACCGAACCGATCGGTTATTCCGTTAACCAAATAACCGATCGGTTTAACCAATCAGTTATTTGATTAACCGAATAACCGTTTTTAAAAAAATATAAATTTCTAAACTATGACTGTTGAAGTGAAGACGGAGGATCCGAGAAGAAGGAAGAAGCTTAAGTGCGTAATTACTAATTTTTTTAAATATTAATTATAAAATGAAATAAATAAATAAATATATATATTATATATTTATATAATTATTTTCGGTTATCGGTATACACATTCGGTTATCGGGTATACCGATAACCGAACCGTATCTAATGAAATCGGTTTCGGTTAGCCGATATTCATTGGTTCGGTTCGGTTATACAATTACTCAAATATCCAATATGAAATACCCACCTTCATCTAAAGATTTCTTTATTTGTTATTTTTTATTTAATTTAAAAAAATAAAGTCACATTAATTAAAAAGGTTTAATCGACACCTGGAATTTGTCAAATTAGAAAAGAATATTAATTTTTTATATAGAATAGTCAGAAACGGACAAAAGAGAAGCCAGAACAAAACACAAACACAAGGCTAGAGAGAGGAAGAAAAACTAATCAGATATTATTCTTCCTTTCGCTTTTGCAACTCTCTGAAGTTCAATCGATTCCGATGCATGCGGCCATGGCGGTTACTTCTCCCTCCGCTCCCTATGCTTACAACTGCAGGCTCCCCCAAACCCTAGAGCCCTCCTGTTCCCCTTCCTCCTCCGCCTCTGCCCCCACCATCTCCCGCCGCCCTCTTTCACCTAAGGTTTTATTATTACGTTGTGTTTGTTTCATTTTTCTGTTTGGAAGCTGAGGATTTTATTGCTATTATTGGGAATTATGATTTATCGTGGCTCTTCTGCAGGTCTCGAGGTTCATCGGCTCTCGGATTTCGGTTTCCGGTAGACTCAATCAGGCGCTGCCGCCCACATCGCATCAGCTGCGGTGTAGTTCGCGCTTGACTTCTCGGCCAGGTGAGCCTAGGGTTCGTATTTGTTTTTTGATTCATATGAGAGCCGCGTTTGGTAATTGACTGGGTATTTGGCGAATTTGGACAATTGGCCGCAGAAGCAAGGAACTAATTGAGCTGTATCCACTAGTCTATCGAAGGATGTGTTTTTCCATGAAAGAAATCGAGTCCTAAATAGTTATTCCTGTACTTTTCGAGATGATAAAATTACTAATGATTTCAATCGACTCCTATGAAGTTATGTCCTTTAATCTAGTTTAATTTATTCCGAATAGGAACTTGCTATATTTTGAGAAAATCGTAATTATTCATCTGAGAAGAATTCTGGTGCTTGTGAATGTTTTAAATAATTTTCTGAAGTCTAAGGAACACTGTCCGTTTGTGCATGCTGCCGTGGTAGTCTGTCTTTTGTTAATTATAATGTCATAATGTACAAAATTTGCTTTTCGGATAGTTGGCTTTTGATTACTATGTGATATGATAATTCGTGAATGATAATTTTTTTAGTATGTTCTGGCATGAACTAGAACTTTCTTCTATTGTATTTGTGGCCATGTTTGAATAATGCTCATCTTCATCCAAATCTGCAATAAAATTACCACAGCCGTACTCGTGTCTAAATCTGTGCAATGTCTGTGCAGGAATAAAGGCTGTTGCCACTCCTGAATCAGCTGTGGAATTGCCACTCACAGCAGAAAATGTTGAGAGTGTGTTGGATGAAATCCGACCCTATCTTATTGCAGATGGGGGTAATGTCGCCTTGCATGAAATTGATGGAAATGTCGTGAAACTAAAACTACAAGGAGCATGTGGATCGTGTCCTAGTGCCGTAGTGACAATGAAAATGGGCATTGAGCATCGTCTAATGGAAAAAATCCCCGGAGTTATTGCAGTGGAATCAATACCAGATGAAGAAACAGGGCTAGAGCTGAATGAAGAGAACATAGAGAAGGTAAATATTTATTCAACATTTATTATACTTTATTTATTTATTTTGCCAATAGCAGTACTCTGTAAAATAAATTTTAGCTCATTCAAAGTGATAATGGTAATTATGGCTTAAATCTATTTCCCAAAGAAGGAAATATGTTGTCTTATTTCTGAAATTTTGATGATATTATAATGAGTTAGCATTCTAAGACGGATGAGATGTAAGGAAAGGGAAGTAGATTGATGAATGACTGCAGATGTGTGGCAAGGTCAAGTGAGTGCAAACCTTTATATTTTGAAATATGTTTAGAGTCATGAGGCAAGTCTTATCTTAGTTAACTGCTAACCTTATGCTTATTATTTAACTTTATATTGGTTTCAGTGGCTCTTGCAGCCTGTAAATAGACATGTGGTCACTGATGTCATTTAGTTTTCCCTTATATGGTTAAAACTTTAGCAGGATTCATTTACAATGCCCTAAAAGCCCTGGGAGTGGCTCCTCGACTTCTCGTGTGTCCTTAGCCATTCTCTCTCTCTCTCTCTCTCTCTCTCTCTCTTTTTTACACTCATCAAGTTTCCATATCCCCAGTCCCTTAATATATACATCTTTAGTAATCTTATTAAAAATATCTTCCTTATAAAAGTAACTAAGCAATGTATTTACAACTTACATTATTTTTTATAGAGCTCCTTCCTCAATTGCGAGAGGCTTAAGATCTCTATCTATTATCTCAGAATGAGTTTATTGTCTCCAACCTTATCTTCTTACTCCATATTTGATTGTTACTCATCATTAGGCAAACTTTACGTAACTTTCTGCCTGATCCCTCACTCTCACTGCATTTAATTTGGCCTTGATTTATCTGCTCCATGGACTTGAGCACTAAGATTCTTCTTATATTTGTATAATAAATGCACGCATTTCTCTCTAATCTGTCAAGTTTCATGTAACTGAGTATTCTTTACCTATTCTCACAGTAGCAGTTTGTAGGCACCTTTGGTTGTAGGCCTTGGATAGGGGAACTAAATATCTTTTTAATACTCACACAAAATTACATTTTTGGTTCCTCCCCGCCCCTACTGCCTCTGTAGACCTAAGAATGCATCCTCTTCGTTCTCAACCAATAGCTTCCGCTCATGGAATTAGCAACTGCACCAAAGTGGTATTGTGAGCACCAAAAGATTAAGATTGGTCATATCAAGAAGTTGAAGAAGAGATTAATGCTATGGTCTTATTCCTTGACCACAAGATTCATTTCTTGGTTTACTTATGTTAACATGTTATGCATAACCTGTCACCAAGAATACCGCTACTGCTCATTATGTGTATTTTAAACTTTATTTTCACCATTTTATTCATAACTGATAAAGGACTAATGTCTGATAACTCCTCTTTTAGGTGCTTGAAGAAATAAGACCTTACCTCATTGGAGCTTCTGGTGGGGATTTGGAACTAGTAGAAATCGAGGATCCAATAGTTAAAGTGCGTATATCAGGTCCTGCAGCTGGTGTAATGACTGTTCGAGTTGCTGTGACCCAGAAACTTCGAGAAAAAGTTCCATCCATCGCAGCGGTTCAGCTTCTGTCATAGATATACTCTAAATATCTTGAATGTCAATCATGTCGCCAAAATAGAGAGATGGAGAAGCCAACTGGGTACAGGATAAGTGTAGGATAGAGTTGTACGATTAAGGAGCTGCTGCATGCAGCATGCCAGGTCTTGGTTTATCTACACATCACTTATGCTGTTTACATATACATTGGGCCAGTAATTTTATTAAAAAAATTGTGCTCGATTATATTATGCAGAAGGCTGCAGCAATCTCTGCCCTTATTTCTCCATTGTGGAATTTGTTTCAGAAAATAATATCCTTGTTAACTGAATCATCCATTTGGATTCCTATTGATAGGGATCAAGCTTAATTAGAATCTCAAACACTAAATGACGGATTCCAATTGATGCACATTACCATCGACAAGGATCATAAACTGCTACGTGTAAGCATCATAAAGTAAGTATGCAAGGCAGCATAAAATCTACCATGTATACTTTTGGCAGTAACGCAAAGGTGCAAATTTATGGGCGTAATGCCGTGCTTCGTAACGACTTCATATTGCGTTGCAGTTGTCCTTCGCATATCACGTATTAAATAAATCTTGCTCAAGTGAATCTCATTAGTCTTTCGTCTCATATTTCACAAATACTATGTCAGTATTATCTAAATTACCCTCTTAATGACACTCGATAAGGTATTATATATACATGTATCCACATTAACGTTGACGGTACACAGAGATGCTCATTCCAAGGGTTCTTGTTGGGAGAGAGGAGAAAATATATAAAGTACTAAAGAAAATTAACTTACAAATTTTCAAAACAAAAACGACCCTTTTTGGCAGGTATCCTCAAGACATCTTCATCCTTACAAACGAAACAGAAAAAAACCTCTACGGACTTAATTCAGTTAGTCAAGAGCAAGTGGATCTGGAACAACGAAATAGAAAAAAGAGATGGAAAAGTTTTTCGACAGTTATCTATCGCAATCAAATGACATGAAGCACTGCACCTGCTGTGTGGCCTTTGAAAACACGATAATAATACAGTGAGTGACCAAGCAACAGTTTTTGATACTATAAGAGATGATTAACTTATTATACATACATAAAACTTAGAAAACAAATGATGGAATCCATTGCAAACAATTGTTTCCAAGGATGGATTTTCAACTTGAGCAAAGATTGTTGACAGCTAGAGCCCCAAAACTGAAAGAAGCTGATGCCATCTGGGAGTTTCCTCGTCGAAGATGTACGTCAGAGGTGAAATCAGAACTCCACTACCTCCAATCTGCATATATTTTAGAATTCATAAGAACAGGGTATTGATGGCAAAATATGATCTCAATAAAAGGGAAGATAATACGTCCATCCACAGAAACCAACAGCAAACCTAGCCAACAATTACTACATGCATGCATGAGTATAGGCTGATAGATATAACATAAAAAGATTATTGCTTACCATCCTCAGCTGCTGAACGGATTTGTAAAGAGCTTTCTTTGGCACACAAATTACTATAGCAAAATAATCTGCAGCTACCTTTCCATCACGCTTACAGAAAACGGGGCTAATGGTAGGTCCCTTAATACACAAAGCATGAAATCATGTAAGAAGCTTCCATATGGATAAAAGTGTGCTATAGCGTTATGTGCACAGGACAAGCAAATTTGACCTGCAACCCAGATAATGATGGTTGGCTTAAAACTCGCTCAGCCACTTCCTCTGCACTGCTTCCACGCATGTTGGCCGTTACCTGCCATTGGAACAGTAAATAACAAGGATCCATGCAACAAATAAATTAACATCAAGAAAGAGAAAACTCGTACCGTGAACTGGCCAACAGCCTTTAAGTGTGCTTCCAATCTTTCCAGCATTTCGTGAGTAATATCTAGCACACCTTTTCGCTGAATCAATGACTTTCTGCTAGCAACAAGTACAGCCTGAAATGATAAACCTACGTCAAAGGAGTTCGAGCAAGCAGTACACTGATTCAAGGGCATTAATGGATCAATAAAGTTTTGCAGGCTTATAGATTTGCCCAACAAATATGAAGCAGTTACCTGACTTTCCAAGATGACTCCGCCTAGAATTTCTTTCAGATTATTCTCTCTCAATGTGGTTCCGCTACTCACAAGGTCCACAATGGCATCAGCTATCCCCATCTTGAAGAGGAGGGCGGGGAGAAATCAAATTCACATATGAAAGAAAATGTGCTGTCATCATAATATTGCAGCAATGTGATACAGCACCTAAAATCTAAAGATAGTAGATAGACATACAGCAGCAGTTTAAACATGTGTAGTTTAATACAGCTGGGGATGAGCAAGTACAATCAACTCATAACATTACAAACCACTAACAGAAATAAATTATTTCAGCAGTACATCACAATGATAAGTGGGTGCTTCAACTTTAACATATTATAGGTGTGACTTGGTGCAAATGAAATGATCTGTGTGATTTAGTATATGGGCAAGCAATGTTTGGGATAGCTCAAAGGGAAATTCTATGCTCTACCTATGAAGAAACTGTGAATTTCAAGATTCTTTATGGACTTACCGTATATCACTCAAACATAATGAAACTGATATTATCTCAAAGAGCTCCTCTCTACCTCAACTCTCAGATGATGGAATTTATTTGCAGGGAATGTTAGGTTCGTCAGCATTCTCAAATGTCAACATACATTGTAGGCGGCAAACATAACATGGCCATTATATATTCGCATTCAAGAAACACCATATTATGAATTTATGATATGCTGCTGCAGCTTGAATCATGAGTAAGATAATAGTACCATCTCAAACATAAAAGCAAGGAATAGAAATGCTAATTAAACCAGCCCTCAGAGTACCTAGACAAATAAACGTCATTTGTAGCTTTAGATCTGTTGATGGAAACTAAAAAGCTTGTTTTCCACTCATAAAGACTAATTTTAAGAAAACAGACTTGCTAAAATTGTTCTTTCCCTTTCAATAAAACAATTTAAAGTAATATATTAGGTTTATGTCAGCCATATACTAGAAGAGAAGCTCCCAGTGAAATAAGCAAATAACAAGGAACCTACAAAGCTTTTTCTGAAGAGAATAACAGCTACTGGGTTCAACATTCATTTATACTTTTCCTCTCGCTTAAATCTTAATTCAATTTGACAAGCTATATTATTCCATTGAAATACTATTTCAAGCTTCTATGAACAAAAGAAAAATAAGTGAATCTGGCCCATTGGATTATAATGATGTCCACAAGGCACACTTCAATTAACCCCACCCCCCTCCAGAGTTCAAGTTTTGAACAAAAAAAAGCAAATAAGACTCCATGAGACTAAGTGATCTTAATTGAAGAGGTTCTAAGTCCCTATAACTGACAGTCTTTGTTGCTGTAGAATCACTAATATGAATCGGCACACTTTCAAGAAAATCAAAGACTTTTTAGCATTTACAGTTCATTACCAGAGTGCAATCTCTTGCCCAGACAGGAGGCAGAAAGAATATATATGTATGTATATATATATATATAGGGGTTGGATTCAATGAGAACTCATCTTTTTTTGAGAACTATGCGCAGACGAATAAAGTTAATGAACAAAATCGATAAAGTTGTGCACAATGAAAATATTCTAAAACTGTTGCACAACAAAACACTTTTAGAAAATTTCGTTGTGCACAACTTTTACCGTTCTGTGCATCATCTTTACACATCTCATGCATAGTTCAGAGTTTTCAAAAAGATGTAATTCTCATTTAATCCACTATATATATATATATGCAAAATAAAATAAAAAAGCAAAAGAAAGCAGAAAGTATAAATAAAGGAGAAACACAGAAAAGGAATTTGGAAAGAAACTAACAAAGATTAAGTAGCAACATTATGCATAAACATAAACACATAAAAGTGTATTACTTACAGCAGGAGCTGCTTCCAAAGCTCCATCAGCAGTTGAGAATGTCACATGACTAAGACCATTATCTTTCATGAATTTAGGACCCAACTGCATGCAAAATTGTTAGTCAAACCATAATCTTCCAAGCTGAAAGAAAATTTTAAATGGGAAAAAGGAAAAAGGGAAAGAAAAATAAAAGAGAGATAAAGAACGACAATTTCATATAAATCATACATATGTGAAGCCAGTAGCAATTCTTAGAGGTCTTTCAGGTGTCCACTGTGGCATCTCAGCTAACTCTTTCAACGAATTTATATTCTCAAATATGCCGTACTTGGGGATCTAACACATAATAATATTTTCTATCATATAAGAGCTCAATAATAGAATTTTGCAGATTGTTAGCACACCCATAAGCCATATACTTACTGCTAGTGATAAACGGCAATCTCCATAGTCAAGAGAGTCATGGACAAGAATGAGATCTTCATTTCCCTGCAGAAAGAATGCAAATGTGGAATATAAAATCAAAAGTACTATAAGTTGCCAACCTAAATCATGGAATGCACATTAAGGTAATTAGAGCAATATCCATTAATGGAGGCTATATAAGGTTTTAGTGCATGTACTGGTAGCAGATCAGAGTTTAATTTCACAAGCTAGTGCTAGGAATATTGTAGGACCTATACTAATTAAACAAAGTACTTCATCAGCGCTTGATTAAGAAGACCAGTAGACCACACCATAACTTACCTGTCCAAATTCCATTACAGTGTCCAAGCCTACAATTCCAAGGTCCAAATCTCCAGATACCAACTTCCTTACGACATCTTTGGGGCGTTGAAACCACACTTCTAAATTTGAAATCTGTAAATATAAAATAGCCAAACTTAAACATTATAAAACAAAACTCAAGTATATCCCCATTCCGAGATGAATAAATGAGGATAGATAAACAAATATTTACTCTGTAGGGGGTAATGATTTTAAGTCAGCAACACATTCACACACATACAGAAGGTTTTGAGTTAGTTGTCTTGACAAGAAATATATGGTCAGATGGCTACCTTTCTCCAACAAATAAGAAAGTCTACTCGTCAAATGAGAGACTATATGATTGCCTTCTAAATGTGTTTTTAGCTGAAACATTTGGTCCCACAAAATCCAGACTAGTTTCTGGATTTTCAAATTAGATCATGAAAGAGTTTTATCAAATAAATTAGCACATACTAAAGCAGCTTCATGGAACCAAGTCAAAAGCAAATAAAAAATTTAATATTAGAACATAGTAGTCACCCTAAGTGAATCACTTGCTTGGCATTCTTATTAAATGACAGGAAAAGAAATATATATATAAATAATATTTTTTATCATAATGATGCTTAAAATGCAAAAGAAAGTGTATAGTGTATCGAGTTGATGGTTAAACCAAGGCACGAAAGTCTCAAGCTGTTGTTTTGGAAATTCACTTCCGACGTAGGAATCTGAACAAAGATTCATAAAAAAAATATTAATTATGTAATTGGATGTAAATTTGGTTAGAGTCCCCACTAGTAACCATTATTTCTGGAAGAATCCAACCATTATATTTAACAGCTTCATGCACAAACAAGTAGGCCACATGAGGTAATGAACCTAAAGTCCCATTCTACTGGTCTGTCATTTTATAAACTCGTGACTTCAAAAGGATAATTAGACCACCCCCGAGAAGCTAGTGATGAGAAAGAGAAATTTTGTAAACAACATTTTGTGAATGTTAGAACGAGCACCAAAATTATCGGCTCTGTCTAGTAGACTGAATTCTTGTTCTACTTACAAATTTGAGAAAGACAGACAGAGAGCTGGATTCTTTGTTTCTTTTTAATAAGAAACAAAATATAAATATAATAATAAGAAAATGATGAGTTGCGTCATTACAAAGGGATTATAATACTTAAAAAAGACCTTTCAGGATAGCTTTAAAGAATGGGAAAGGGGATAAGAAATTTATAGGAAATATTGGATATAAAAAGTATTTGGAATATAACCTCCCAAATTGATCCAAAGCCCACCACCTAACATCATCCTGAACTCTATGAGTTGAACTCCATCCAATTTGCTTGAGAAAAATAGCAAAATTCTTGCAGTTCAAGTCTTTAAGATTATGAAACACCAACAAATAGAAAGCGAGAACAGG
Organism: Salvia rosmarinus; assembly: GCA_036937905.1. Lineage (NCBI taxonomy): Eukaryota > Viridiplantae > Streptophyta > Magnoliopsida > Lamiales > Lamiaceae > Salvia > Salvia rosmarinus. The sequence goes on along the minus strand of CM072818.1, from coordinate 41,132,182 downwards.
GATTCTGAATTAGAGAGACAAAGGAAGCAATAGGTTTTATATGGTGGGAAGAGATATGAAATTATGGGATAACGAATCATTAGTCACCCAAGCATCCTCCCAAAATCTCACTTTTGTTAGCATCTCTAGAAAGGTCCCTTACTGAATGATGAAAATCACTATAAAGCTCATTATATGCACTTCCACAGATTTTGAGGAGTGTTACCAACAATGTAAGCATCGCATTTGTTATCTTGACTCATATTTGCCTTTAACTCTACACCAAGTATAATTACTTTCTTCTTTTGAAATTGCCACCACTATTTCCCCAATAAAGCATCATCTTTATAATATATTCCCAATACCCAGCTCCCCAATTGTTTATGTCATGAAACCACTTAGCAAACAAGATGAGAATGATTTTCTCCGTCAAAGTCATTCATGAAAAAATCTCTAATAATCATTTTCCATCAAACTTGTTATTCCTTTTGATATCCAAAATAATTGACGATTAATGATTGGTTAAGAGCTTAAGACAGTTTGTGTTAGTGTCATCCGGACCCTCTCTAACAACAGATTGTGTCCCCCTCCAGAAACATTGTCAGAAGTTCGATTTAAATGAAGGGGGCGGGCACACAAAATCCATGTAAAGCCTCTACAAATATGTAGTTTACAAAAGGCAAACATAAGAATCCATATGTATAAATTCAAACATGAATTTCCTCTAGCAACTACTCCATACAAACTGATCAAAATATTGTTATACACCTCGCATAGAAACAAATGAGACGTCTCCCATAAAAAAGTACAGAGAGACATGAGATTAACAAATGAAAATACTTAAGGTTTTAGTTGAAGTGACTACCAGAGTCGCATGCTTGCATAAACACCCAAACAGATGAATTAAAAAATGAAACATCTCTAATAGCTAAACACGATACATATCCGACCCAAGAAAGTAATCGCACCTGAGGAATTTCTGCCACATACTGCCGCGGATTCACCTGCCTCACCGACAATTGACAATCCTTCACAACAAAAAACAAAAAGATAAATAAGAAAATCTGGAAAAGTTCCTAACCAAAATCCTAGCACGATAAATCCGTCACAACATAAACAAAAAGATAAATGAGAAAAGCTGGAAAAGTTCCTAACCAAAATCCTAACGCAATAAATTCGCCGGTGCCCACATGAATTACACAACACGAGAATTTGTGTGTGTGTGATTGTCCACATTACCTTAAGAAGGTCGAGAGTGTCGGTAGCCATTCGGCCTTTACTCGGCAGCCCAAGGCGCACTTCATTTCTGTCGTAAGACTTCTTCTCCAAGTCCCCATTCACCACGGCCGCCGGTGACGCGAGCGAGCAGCATAAGACAGTGAATTTGACCGCGACGGGTTTGGGCCAAGATGACGAATTCGGAAAATGCGGAACCGAGAGGGAATGCAGGAAAATCGTCTGCGCCATAGACATTTGCCAGCTATTATTCTCTCTCTATAACCTGACAGCGCTTTACAGTGTGTGTTGGAGGGTAAGAGTTGTGTCTGTATTTTGTCACTGTGTGTGTGTAGAAACTAGACGACGACGACGCCGCCGCCGCAGATGGATTATTGGGTGCGGGGAGGCGCACGAGTAGATTCTGGTGGCGATTGTTATGTGTGGAGGAATAAATTTTAGAATATTCATCATTTTAAGGGAATTCTAAATGGTTATTCATGCTATAGTTGGAAATTTTTATACTTGTCATTTAATGATACAAATGTATTTTATATTATGTGGTCTTTTGTGCGAACGTACATACCATGTTAATATTTTTCTTCAATATAAATAATAATTAATTTTAATATAAATTATATTTTCAAATTACAACATAAAAATATAAATAATATTTTTCTTCGATATAAATAATATTTTTCTTTAAAACAATTAACATTTGGACATCCACGAAAGATTTTTTTTATTTTATATTATTTAATTTCATCAAAGAATAATTATTTTAGTCAAATCATAATAGACTTACTAAATGGGCACAACCCTTGCTACTTGCTTTCAATAGACATATATAGGGATATCAATCGGATCAATCCATTCAAGTTCAAGTTAATTCATTTAAATTACTAATGTACAACCCGTCGAGTTTCGACGAAAATCACTTTACGTTATATATGGTTATATAAATGAAACACTTCTTATAACAATACAATACAATACAATACAATACAATACAATACATTTAAATCTGATATATATGATATGGAATCACTTTACGTTATAACTTTAAAGTAGAGATTTAAAAAGTAACTCCATATTTGGCTAAAATTTAATCACCCAAAGTAGCCATCAAAAATAATTTATAAGCTATAATTTTAAAAAGTTATTCATGATTGGACATAGATTTTTGGTAATTATAGTCTTATGTTCAAGAGCGTTTAGTCATGTATCTTGTTAATGGTCTTAGAAAAAACGATCATTATACATATGGATTTGATATATAAATTGTATTCGACAGATAATTAGTTTACATTATAATTTATAAGTAGAAATTCAAAAAATAACTTAATATTTGGCTATGGTTCAACCATCTGAGTATGAATCGAAACAATAAGGTTATGGTTCAACTATCAGAACCGTCATACTCATCCTAATCACGATTAAAAAGTGATTTATTACTCATTCTCATCACGAATTCATACAGTAATACATTTTAATTATCTGAACCCTCTAAATCTATAAATATAAGTTGGTACAACAATGTGTGATACTTTTAAATAAAAAATCATATTACAAAGTAAACATTAATAATAAATAGTAAAACTATCAAAAGATTAAAAAAGAAAAGTCATTTAGGCACCATAGCCTCTAGGATCTATATACTTGTACATGTCCAAAATCCAATTAAAAATTTATTTTCCTACTCCTTATCCCAAACCCGTGTAGTAATTCTCACTAATTATTCAAACTCGTTTAAATTTATAAAATATTTAAATAATCAAATAAAAATTATTACAATAATTGATTATCGGTTTCAATAAAACTCAACATTTTAGAGTAAACATCAATAATAAATCACATAATAACAAATGGTTCGTATATTATTTCCAAAAAAAAAGATTTATCCATTCTTAAAATCCTAACTCTGTCCCTAAAGCAAACAGTCTTTATATCAAAGCGATGCTTTTGAATCGATATATAAATTGTATTTCATTGAGTTTCAATGAGCAATTATTCTACGTTGTAATTTATAAGGAGAAATGTAAAAAATAACTTAATACTTAGCTAGAGTTCTTTCGTCCTCGTTTGTTGACCGCGGCGGAGCACGACGATGAAGTAAAACAATGATGCTAGAGTTTAACCATTTGGTGTAATATCCCATTTTTATGCAAATAGATTTTTAGAAGAATTCTTGAATTTAGAATTTAAGATGATTCGCTCCTGATAAAATAAAATTAAAAAAATATAGATTTTTAATTCCAACAAAGTTTTGAGCAAAAACAAATATTTATACATCCATATTAAATTGAAAGTTTATATGGATTATGTATATATATATATACGAGCAAACTCCAGTTCCATATAGTAATACCCGTTAATTATTCAAATTACAAACATTAATAATAAATATTATAAATAACAAAAGATTTAAAATTGAGCAAACTCCACATAAGAACATCTGTTAACATTCGAACCCAGATTAATTTTTTTTTTATTAAATAGTTGTAGAAAATAACTATTAATTTGGCTAATTAAGTTAAAGAAACTATTAATTTGGCTAAATTAAGCTAAAGAAACTATTTATTTGATCAAATAAATTGATGGTTCAATTCGAATGATATCAATCTCAATTACTCCATCAATTAAATGTGAATTTTTAGTAGAGATGATACAAGTTTCATTTAATTTAAGATTTCAATTGGTGATGTCTCGATCCACTTATTTTAATTTTTCATTGATGATGTGTAAATATAAGTTGTTACAATAATTATATATCTTATTAAAAACTGATATTACAAAGTAAACATTAATCATTAGTATATATAACAAAAAAAATTAGAAATCGAATTCGAAGTACAAATTTGGAAAGATAAAGTCTACTAAGTTTATTTAGAATTTATATACATGTACATGTCCCAAACTCGATTAAAAACAATTTTACCATTCGTTTCCGTACCACTTCCTCCATATAGTAATTCCCGCTAATTAGTCAAATTTAAAATGTCATATATAGATATAGAATATTTTTCCTAATTAATAGCTGTATAAAAAACTATTAATTTGGAAAAATTAAATCAACGTCAAATTTACAACGAAACCAATTTACTATCGTTAAAATAATTAATGATAATACAGATATTAACTATATTATACACACACACACACACACACATATATATATATATATATATATTAATTGTATTGTATAAACCATAAAACTAATTGCATTCAACTTAATCTTTGTGATTATAATTACTTCCGAATAATAATTACATGCAATACTATTTACTTGTACGATATACTATATATATATATATATTATAAATATTCTTATAGGTATAGGTATATAGTATGTACATAAAGGAAATCAAAGTGAATCATTTAACATATTATCATTTATTCAATTACTTGCAATTTATTCACATCATTCTAGACGTAAATTATGATGTCCAATTGTCAAAATTTAATTAATTAAATATTTCATTGCAGAAAATGTCAATTTGATCAAAATTTTCAAACAGAACTCAATCGAAAAAAATAAATAAAAATTTAAAATCTAAAATTGTAACACAACATGAGTTCTATATAGAAGAATGAAATTTTCGATCATAATATGGAACATATTATGTTGGAATTCTTCGTCTTATTTGGTAATCCATTTGTAATGATCAATTTTTGAGTTAACATAATTAGTTAATAAAAAATATAAGTAATTGAGGAAGAAATAGACTACTGGTAAAAATGAAACTGAATAACAACAATTTAAACTTTGATATAACTATGATGATCGATATTTATACATTCTGAAATATGTATATTTATAATCCAAAATTTCTTGAGATAACACCTAACATGAAGATCACATTCCTCGTGAAATATTCATCTTCATTGGAGCTTTTTAGTAGTTATCGTGACCAACAACCATCATTTCATAAATTAGATACAAAATATCAAAATTATTATTATTATTTAATAAATAAATACATGGTTATAATTTACATTAAATTGCTATAGAGAAACGTAACATACAATATCTAAAATGTTAACACTCAATCAAAAACTATAATATAACTACAAAAAATGTCACAATTGAGATAAAAAATTCTAATTTTGATACTATGTTAGGACTTCGTAAGCAAACACAAAAAAATCAATTGTAGCATCCAAGATGATTTGAAACTACCAATATTTTTGATAGAAGACGATGTTGGAGACATACTAAAAATTTATTTCGATTTGATATTCAAGACAAAAAATAAATAATAGTGAGAGATTTTTTCAGATTACTAAAAGAAAAAAAATAGAACTAAGTAAAATCCATTCTAACATAATTTATGCCAGAGTATTTGGTGTAAGTGAGGTTGGAAGTATACTACCCCTCTATTTATAATTACAAACAATTTATAATTTGCAATATAATTTAAATTAATTATATTAGTTTATATTAATTTAATCTAATTTATCTACTTCTATATTTACATGCATTTCATATAAATGAAGATGGACTAATTGACGTGTTCCTTTTTTGGTTTGCTTCCATATGACATGCATTTTGTATAAATACTAATTAATTATTTGATTGATTATAGCGGCTACAAAGGAATATCCATGATTTGTGCATTGCTATTTTGAAACGAAAATTTAATAAACATAATTTTGTGGATTTGACTTTTGGAATTTATTAACAATCTTATGAGAGGATATATGTATCAATGCATATTTTGTGGAATTTAGAAAAATAAGAACAAACAAAATCTTAAAATTCCACGTAGGATTGTGGATGAATGAGGGGCTAGGAATATGTAATTGTATTATAAATTGATTGGGCTATTCGGTTCGAGTTATGCAGGTTGATATTTTTGAATTAGAAATTTTTAATCATAATCTTAATCTTTCGGGTTTCGGACTAATCAGGTCATAAATTTCAAGGGAAAAAATAACTTAAATATTTTTTCTTGATAATCATATATTTATAATAAATATTATGTATTAAATTATAATGTAAAAAGATAAAGAAGTGAAATTAGAACTTCGAATATTAACCAAAACACATTTTACAAATACTTTAAAAAATCATATTATAGTAATTTTCAAAAACACGCAATGAAATTTAAAACTACTAGTAATTCACTCGTGCGATGCATGAGAGATGCACGGGATATGTGTCCTTCAATATTTTTAATATTCATTATTGACAATAAACTCATAATTTGTGAATTATAATTATACATGAAACTTTATCGATTATTCATTTACAATTGATGATTATATTTTTATTTAAGAATTGGGTATATGAAGATTTTTATGGAAAAATACAAAGTTTTAGCTTAATAATCAATGATACCTCAATAAAGTATAATGATTTAATTTTATGATAATTTTATATTGTAAGTGATTTTTTGGCACCTGAAAGCATAGTCATAAAATTCAATTCATTAGGTTTGATTTATGTATTATTGATTTATTAGTCTAAAATTATCACAAAGTCATTTTATTAGGCTAAAATTATATATTTTCTCATTTTTTATTGTACAATATTTTATTAACAAATCATGACAATTGTATATGTAAATACGTTATGGTTCAACTTATCATAGTTTGTGATATATTTGGTAATAAATACAGAGTGATGCTATTCGGCCATAATATGGCCGGCCATAACAAGTTTTATTGAATGAAAAAACAGTTTATTTAATATTTGATTAATTAAAAATTTAGTTTTACATTAAAAAATAGGTGAAAAAAATGATATTTATGTAAAAATAATTAACACATTAATTTAATATTATTATTTATTAATTAATTATATTGATAATTACTAAAATGTTCTCGTATGGCCAGCCATAATGTGGTTGCATAGCTTTATTGTAACAACCCTCTACTACTAATGACGGATTAGTAGGGACTATCACTTGAAACAGTAATTAAGAGACATGAAAGACAATTTACTACAGACATGTGAGACATCTATCAGACAATTTACTACAGACATGTGAGACATCTATCAAGTAAACTAAGAAGCTTCAACCATTATATACAAGACACATATAATATACATGTGAGACTAGACCAACAGATCCTTAACAAAAGAGTTCAACTGATCTGAAGGTATTTAACTGTCAACTTCAAAACATAACTTAGTGTTCTATTGCAGCGAAAAAACATGTGAATACACATATGACGATGTGTAGTCAAGGTTCTACTTATCAGCGACAAAAAGGGGTCCGACTGCTCAACACACCTCCATCCATTATCTGCTCAACCCGCACATTTCAAAACAAACATGCAGGGCTGAGTACAAGAATGCACTCAGTGAACTCATGCCAAAACATTTTATCAACTTTAAATTACACTGCCCCATCATAGTAAGACACAAGGGTTTTATTTGAAAAGGCCTTGTACTTACGAAACATTTTCATCATTTCATAAACATTTGTCTGGCCAGACATATTTTCCTTGTATGTATGATCCATATCCTTTCCTTTCCTCATAACATTTCCATTAACGCCGTAGAAGTAGGCCTCCTTCTACGTCGCCTGTGATCGGCCGAGAATTGTCCTTTCAGCAAACAGTCACCATTAATGTGTACACGTTAACCCTAGCCAGGAAACTTACCCTCCGACATAGGATCCGAATTCGATTTTCATTCATAAGTTGGTAGCGAACCAACAACATTCATAAACATTCATGGATAGGATACATACATAAAAACATAAAAATTTGGGCAGGTATTTAAATAAATGTATCTAGTTATATTATAGTTTTTGATTGAGTGTTAACATTTTAGATATTGTATGTTACGTTTCTCTATAGCAATTTAATGTAAATTATAACCATGTATTTATTTGTTAAATAATAATAATAATTTTGATATTTTTTATTTAATTTATGAAATGATGGTTGTTGGTCACAATAACTACTAAAAAGCTCCAATGAAGATTAATATTTCACGAGGAATGTACATCTTCATGTTAGGTGTAATCTCAAGAAATTTTGGATTATAAATATACATATTTAAGAATGCATAAATAATGATCATCATAGTTATATCAAAGTTTAAATTGTTATTATTCAGTTTCATTTTTACCGGTTGTATATTTCTTCCTCAATTACTTATATTTTTATTAACTAATTATGTTAACTCAAAAATTGATCATTACAAATGGATTACCAAATAAAACAAAGAATTCCAACATAATATGTTCCATATTATGATCGAAAATTCCATTCTTCTATATAGAACTCATGTTGATTAATGTTACAATTTTATATTTTTTATTTATTTTTTTCGATTGAGTTATGTTTGAATTTTATTTTCAACATGACATTTTCTGCAATGAAATATTTAATTAATTAAATTTTGACAATTGGACATCATAATTTACATCTAGAATTATATGAATAAATTGCAAGTAATTGAATAAATGATAATATGTTAAATGATTCACTTTGATTTCCTTTTCGGATATATGTACATACTATATACCTATACCTATAAGAATATTTATAATTTATATATATATATATATATATATATATATATATATCATACAATTAAATAGTATTGCATGTAATTATTATTCGAAGTAATTATAATCACAAAGATTAAGTTGAATGCAATTAGTTTTATGGTTTATACAATACAATATATATATATATATATATATATATATATATATATATATATATATATAATAGTTAATATTTGTATTATCATTAATTATTTTAACGAAGGTAAATTGGTTTTGTTGTAAATTTGACGTTGTATCTAAAACTTGTTTTAATTTTGCCAAATTAATAGTTTTTTATATAACTATTAATTAGGAAAATATTTTATATCTATTTATATAATTTTTAATTTGACTAATTAGCGGGAATTACTATATGGAGGAAGTGGTACGGAAACGAATGGTAAAATTATTTTTAATCGAGTTTGGGACATGTACATGTATATAAATTCTAAATAAACTTAGTAGAATTTATAGTTTCAAATTAGTACTTCGAATTTAATTTCTAATTTTTTTTGTTATATATACTAATTATTAATGTTTAACTTATAATATCAGTTTTTATAAGATATATAATTATTGTAACAATATATTTACACATCATCAATGAAAAATTAAAATAAGAGGATCGAGACATCATCAATTGAAATCTTAAATAAAATGAAACTTGTATCATCTCTACCAAAAATTCACATTTAATTGATGGAGTGATTGAGATTGATATCATTCGAATTGAACCATCAATTTAATTTGATCAAATAAATATTTTTTTCACCTTAATTTAGCCAAATTAATAGTTTCTTTTACTTAATTTAGCCAAATTAATAGTTATTATCTACAACTATTTAATAAAAAAACTTTAATCTGGGTTCGAATGTTAACAGATGTTCTTATGTGGAGTTTGCTCAATTTTAAATCTTTGTTATTTATAATATTTATTATTAATGTTTGTAATTCGAATAATTAACGGGTGTTACTATATGGGACTTGACGGGAACAAATAAAAAAAATTAATTGAATTTGGGGCATGTATGAGTATATAAATTTCAAAGGGATCTTAACATTGCTTGACATGCCTATGTGAAATTTTCTTGATTTTTTTTATCTTTTGTTATTTCTATTATTATTTTTAATATTTACTCTATAATATTCAGGTCTATATTGAGACAGATAACCAATTATATAACAATTTACATTTATAAGTATAAACGTGTTTGTATATTTAGTGAGTATTATTGTTATATGGGTTGGGATGAGAAAGGGTAGTAAAATAACTATTAAATTGAGTTTGTGAGATATATGTGTACATAAAATCTAAACGAGTTCGACCATTAACCTACATACCTATGCGAAAAATTCTCTAACTTTTAATCTTTCGTTATTTATACTATTTACTATTAATGTTTACATTGTAATGTTCTATTTTTATTGAAATACATAATTAATGACTGTAACAAATTTTATTTACAATTAAAATGGATTTGGATATTAGTCGAGTTTGGGACTAGTACGTATAAATATATTCGAAACCGGCTCGGGTGGCTAAACTCTAGCCATGAATTGCAATTCATCTTGTCATGCTCAGCCCAATCAACGACTCTAAATGGTTAAACTCTAGCATCATTGTTTTACTTTATCGTCGTGCTCCGCCGCGGTCAACAAACAAGGACGAATGAACTCTAGCTAAGTATTAAGTTATTTTTTACATTTCTCCTTATAAATTACAACGTAGAATAATTGCTCATTGAAACTCAATGAAATAAAATTTATATATCATATTCAAAGCATCGCTTTGATATAAAGACTGTTTGCTTTAGGGACGGAGTTGGGATTTTAAGAATAGATAAATCTTTTTTTTTTTGGAAATAATATACAACCCATTTGTTATTATGCAATTTATTATTAATGTTTACTCTAAAATATTTGAGTTTTATTGAAACCGATAATCAATTATTGTAACAATTTTTATTTGATTATTTAAATATTTTATAAATTTAAACGAGTTTGAATAATTAGCGAGAATTACTACACGGGTTTGGGATAAGAATGGGTAGGAAAATAATTTTTTAATGGGATTTTGGACACGTTTATATAGATCTTAGAGGTTATGATGCCTAAATGACTTTTTTTTAATCTTTTGATAGTTTTACTATTTATTATTAATGTTTACTTTGTAATATTTGATTTTTTATTTAAAAGAATCAACATTGTTGTACCAACTTATATTTATAGATTTAGAGGGTTCAGATAATTAACATGTATTACTGTATGAATTCTTGACGAGAATGAGTAACAAATAATTTTTTAATCGATATTAGGATGAGTACGACGGTTCTGATAGTTGAACTCTAACCTTATTGTTTCGATTCATACTCAGATGGTTGAACCATAGCCAAATATTAAGTTATTTTTTGAATTTCTTGTCACGCCCCAATTCCTAATATAATGGAAGCTCGTAAATCGAGATGCGACTAATAAAATGCGAAAAAATATAAGGTAAAAAGTTGACTCGAATGATCAAGGCAATAAACCCTTAGAATTTGGGAATAGCTTCCTAAATGAAAATGGAAGACATCGAATGATGTAATCCAATCAAAACAATAATTATCCTCAGGATCACAAGTTTAGTTTCGTGCTTCTAATAACCAATATACGTCAAAATACTAAACATCAAGGATTCAGAGTCTAAGCTCATCAAAAGGTACAATTCAAGTCATAGACAAGAAGGAAAAATTAATTAGAGCTAGTTCATCAGCGGAAGTCTAAATACGAAAATAATCCATCAAAATACGGAGTGAACTCTAATCTCAGCTCTGCCCCGTCAACGCCCATTGATCAACCTGAAAATATTTGAAAATATTTGGGCTGAGTACTAATGTACTCAGGGGACATGCATTTGCTAAAAATATTTCGTAAATTCGTAAAAGCAGTTTATCCAATCATGATAACACGACTTAGAAGGTTTTAAAAGAGAAACCACTTCTAAGCATGCAACAATATTTCATTTATTGGGCCCATTGTCACGACTCTTCTGTTACTCGCTTTGATCCCGAACCTCTAGTGTAATATCCCAAGAATTAAAGGCCTAATTACGATATTTAAAATTCGTAAATTATGGTTTCGCCGAAATAATTGAATTAGAAATGTATCGAATAATGATTTCGACTATTTTTGAGATAATAAATTCCTATTTTATATTCACTAAGGATTGTGAATTAAGGAATAGAATTTTATAAAGTGTTTCTAAGATTATTTTAACGTCGATTGGGTATCGATAGTTAAAATTTCGTAGAATTTTCTAAGTGACGAAGCTTAGAATTAAATTCCATTATTAATGGAATGATTTAATAAAGTGATTACGACTTTATTACGACCATTTTGAGATGAGTCGATAATGAACGTTTTGAGACGTTTCAAACGTCAACGTTTAGAGACGATTAGAAAAATGAGTCTAATGGTCAAGGAATTATAATATTTAAATTCCTATGATTATTTTATGTAATTATAGTATTAATTAGCATTAAAACAATGCTAGAGAATTAAGGAATGATTATTGAATAGAATTAGCAATTTCGAAAACCCTAATTTTTGAAATTAGGGTTTTGACACATGAATAATTCTAATAATTTTTTTTCTATGATATAATTTATCATCTAAGACATATATTATGTCATATAGCTATTAAATACAATATAATAAAATATTTAACACTTGGAATCCAAAAGTGCCGTATGCTTTAGCTTTAATTGAAGGAATTGAAAAACAAATTTGATGATCACATACCATGTCACGTTGATAATGTGTAGTGGTGTGTGTAATAGTGAGATATATTTTGCACACAAAATAAGGTAATGGATTAAAGAAATCAAGTGGGATGTTTGTTGGTTTTGATATTGCCGTGAATGATTAAAGGGAAAGGAAAGAAGGATTTTAGGAACTCTTGGATTGTGATGTGCATTAACTCATGGAATAAAGTGATGTAATAAAGTAGAATGATTCACCAAAATAAAATCTTGCAATGTTATGTGTGTGGATCGAGAGGTGTAGGATAAATTAGGGTATTAATTGTTTTTTTTATTCCTTTAAGTTTTCACACAAGTGGAGTAATATCTTAATTGGGTAATAAAATCAAATTTCATCCCCCCCTTGTGAATCAAAGTGCCAACGTATATGTGAAGGGAAAAAGAAAGGAAATAATTGTTCATTTGTTAGTGTTGGCTTGTGATTGACGTAAGCTAACAAAAGAAAAAGGAAAGAAGAAGTTTTAGGACTCTTTGATGGATTGATTGCATATGGTATTTGTGTATGATATTTATATGGTGTATAAGACAAAAGGAATTAAAAAAACTTCTCCCTTGGACAATTGAGGTGGTTGGCGTGAGTAATGAAGGTAGAAGTGAAGAAAATTGTTCCATTTATTAGTTTGTGTCATAGACGTGTTTTGACTAAATGGAAGTGAGAAGAAATGGTAGGACTCTTGTGATGACCTGCCTTCATGTAGTTAATGCTTGGATACTATATGTGGAATAAAACAAAAACAATAAAACTCATCCTTGTGTAGTTGTCATAGCCGACGCATACATTGATACAAAGTGAGGATTTTGTTTCATGAATTTAGTTGAGTGTGATGTGTATTACTAGACCATAGGATGATGTAATTTGAATAGTGTTGAGTCACCAAGTAAATGGTCTTGCTTTGTATTGTGTGAGCCGTGAGGAATGAAAGAGAAATTAAGTGTAATAAGTGCTTTTATTCCTTTAACTTCTAACAAAGTATTAAAACAAAACAATCACCTCTTTTACAAATCATGCTACTGCCGTAAGCTTTGAGAGGAAAGAAGAGAGGTGTTCTTCAATTTTTAACAGCCCTAAACCTTGATACAAAAATCTTTGCATCAAAAATCGACGCCGGTAAAAAGGTTAGGAATCGAACGATCTTTAATTATACGTTAAATTTTTTAATTTTCAACCGTTAGATTTATATGTATATGCTTAGGTCCATAATGTTACAAATGTGAAGGATTATGCTATCATGTTTGTGGCTTGCAAATATTGTTGATTGTGTTAAGTATAAGCATATATTATGATTTAAATTGCAAGCAAAGCATGTTATGATTTTTCTATGATGATCGAAAATTACTAGAGTTGAATTGATGATGTATTAATGATATATTATAGCAAAGGAACTTATAGAGATTATTTGGAAATTTTTGGGGAATCATATGCATAAATTAAGTAAGTACCGATTTGGGTTAGGACAATAGTTAATGTACTACTCATTATCTATGTGATATTATAGTATATTCATGTTGTATGGCCTTAATTAGACATTGTGGGATTTTTTTTTTATTTAAAATAAAATAAAATGAGTTCATAGATTGAGAATGGCCGAGAGCTACTAAGATTGGAATATTGATGTCTCAATTAATAATGTTGGATATTATGTGGTATTATTGTTATATGTTAATGTTTAGACATTGTGGAATTTAATTGAAATTTTAAAAAAATGTTTGGTATAATTGTGGAAAAATTTCGAGAGCTATAAGCTATAGGAAATTGATGTTCAATTTTCCTATAGCTAATGTTAATACATATTATTGATACTATGATAATATGGAACATTATTTGAATTTAGAAGAATTTTGGAAGAAGATTGAAAATTTAAGCTTAAGGGTAGTGAGTTTGAATAAGAATATTAAGGATTTTTAATTCCTTAATATCAAGAAAAATAATACATTATATGTCTAGAAATTATTTTAGACATATTAAGAATTTATGAAATTTTATAAACATAGAATATTATGTTTATGTCGAAACGTTATATTAAATAACGTTAGAAATGAAAAATAATGTTTAAAGAATAAGTTAATTAATATTTCAAAAAAATATTAATAAAGTTTATCGATTTGGGTGAAAAATCGAGAATTAGGGTTTTATGAAAAGAAATCGATTGAAAATCGATTTATATTGAAATAAGATATCAAATATGTTAATAATTTGAAAGGTTTATTAAGAAAAGTCAAAATTGTTGACTTTTGAAATTAACGTATGAAATACGTTTGATAAATACGTTAATACGTGTAAAACATATTAATTATATAAGGAAATCTCTTTGGTGAGAAAAGATTTCATAATTGAAATCTTGGTATCGAAAAACGTTAGAATACGTTGAACGTTTAACCTAAAAGGTTAAAATGAAATTGTTAAACATATCTCGTCTCTATCGAAGTACGAGAAATGTTTAGTTAAGATACGCGATTGGACGACGTATTGAATTCATTAAGGAATTCAAATTATATTAGTATAAGTTATCAAAGTTTATTTTAAACTTTGAAAATCTCGGAAAACGTGACCGACGCATCTTGAAATCATTTTACGTAAAGGTGTGGACGCGGACGCGACAAATTGACGTTGGAAGAAAATCGAGATTTAGACGATTAAAGAGTCCAGGTGGGCTTTTCTATACTCTTAAATGATAAAATGCTGAACAAATGATTTTATTTACGATGCTTATATCAAGAAATGATGATAAAATGTTTATGAAATTACCTGCCAAAAATGTTTATGTTTTATATATGTATCATATCCATGAATGAATGAATGATGAATGTTGTTGGGTCATTCCCAACTTATGAATGAAATCGAATTCGGATCCTATGCCGGAAGGCTTATACCTGGCTAGGATTAACGTGTACACCAAATGGTGATCGTGTCTTTGTAAGGACAATTCACGGCCGGTCACGCCGCGACGTAGAGGAGGCCTCCTTCTACGGCGTAAATGATAATGTTATGATGAGATGAAGGGATATGGATCATACATACAAGGAAAATGTCTGGCCAGGCGAATGTTTATGAAAATGATGAAAATGTTTAGTAAGCTCAAGGCCTTTCAAGTAAAACCTCATGTCTTATCATGATGGGCGATGTAATTTAAAGATGATAAAAATGTTTTGGCATGAGTCCACCGAGTGCATTCTTGTACTCACCGCATATTTGTTTTAAATGTGCGATTGAGTCAGTGATGCGATGGAGCGTTGTTGAGCAATAGGAAGGTTGTCACGAAAGTTATACCTTGATAGTATATCGTCGTATGTACATATCACATGTTTTCATTGCAAGAACATAAGTTATGTAGTAAAGTCCAAAACATGCTTGATTTATGTATTACAATTTAATGTTAAATGGTCTCATTGTTTATTCATCCCTGTTTAGAGTAATAATCCATGCTAAATCGTACTTAGGATTTAGGGGCTGTTACAAATAGCCACCGTCGGATCACATGCCCCCATTATTGTCATCGGGGACGTAACCCGGACAAATTCATAATTTCATGACGTACTTCGGAACGCATCCAGACAAGCACCCTTATAACGCCTCATGACTTTGTTAGTGCCCGATGGAGATCAACCCACCGAAACCACTAACTAGTGTACACAATTCTCAATTAACATATCAAGTTTAAAAGAGAATCTCGATCGATACATTTACGAGCCTTAAACAGAGTAGAGCACACAAAAACATTTTATTGGATAAATAGTTTGCATTTCATGAAATATCAGAGCATATAACTCAAATATACTTTTGTAAATAAAGCCCACCTTGATAGGCTAAAGCCTGAAAAATTAAACTTGCGAACTCGTCTCAAGAAAAGCAACACTAATCTCCTTGATCAACAAAACCTACAAGATAAGCTAATCTTAATAGGTCTCATAAGTCTAACCTTAAGTCTAACGTAACGTAAGGCTACTATTTCTCGATCACTAGTCCGAGTTTTTAAAATTCCAAATTAAATCTGGAAACCAATTTCTCGACTAAGGGTACCAACAATACCCTTGCTCGTCTTTTATTTGAAAACTTAATTCAATTATCAAATATTTGTAAAAGTATATAAAACTTTCATTTATTTCAAAATAAACTCTTTCATGCTCTAAACATATAATCAAGTAATATATACAAGTAATAATACTTACTATGAAATTCATAAATCATGGAACTTTATTCAACACTAGCAGGGTTAATAGTTATCTCATACAAATCCCAGTTGATTATAATACTTCAATAATTAATTAACCATTTTATAAAATTAGTACATCTCAATACATGTGCTTAGCATAAAAATTATGTTAATTAGATCACAAAAGTAATTAAACAAACTTAAATAAAATTCCACAAAACAAATAGCCCAAAAATGAGCCCAACCCATGGTCTAATCAAAATGGAGCCCAACCTCTTAATTAAAACAAGGATTATGTGGCCCAAAACAAAATTCAAAAAAAAAAAACCCCACGATCCCTCTCTACCCCTCACTCTCGGTTTCTCTTCTCAAATGAGCTCCAGAACACTCCCTCCCTTTCTCTCATATTCTCTCTCTTCTACTGTAAACTCACGCACACACATCACAACACATAAACTTCATTCTATCTCTCTCTCTCAAAACTCACGCACACACACACATCAAATATCACACACACAATTTTACTCTTCTTCTTCCCCATCCTCTCGGCACTCTCTCTCTAAGACTCCAAAATAAAAATTCTCCCTCTCCCCCTTCTACCGCCGCCTTTCATCTCAAATTTCCGACGTTGACTCGCCGGAAATCACCACCTTGTTCTCATCTCTCTCCCTACCTATTCTCTCCACCCCCCTTGGTCTCTCTCTCTCTCTCTTTCCAAATCAGGACCTCCCCCTTCTCTCTTTCTTTATTGCCTCTGTCGACCGCATGTCGCCGGCGACGGCGGCGACCTCCGGCTCCCCCTCTCTTCACTCTCACCACAGATCTCTCCTCTCTTTCAGCCCAACAATGCCGCCGCCTTCTGCCTCGGCTCACTCCCAACCAAACTCAAGCAAAACAAGAGAAAAGCAAGTTGTAAAATATATATACATATATATATATATATATATATATATATATTATTAGTCATGGTTGTAGCTACTGTATTGGGTATCCATCTTCAATTTTCCCTATTTTCTTTTCGTTTCCATTTCTTTTGCATAAATAAAATAAAAATCCATTATTGTTCTGTTCTTTAATTTAGAAATCTAGATATGTTATAATGTATGTTTGTGTGCTTGCAGTCAAGAATGCATCATATGGTTATAATATTTGAGTATGGAATTGAAGTTTCACCTCTGGAAATGAAATCTGCTGCTGTTTGTCTACTGCAGAAAATATATATAGATGTATTATCTTATTTGTTCAAGCTTAATGTTGTAAAAGATACAGAGGGAAAGATGATATATGTTGAAGGGGGAAAGCCTTGGGAAATTGATGATATGATGTTGCTGTTTTTGCGAAGATAATATGGAGCAGCTCTGCTATTTATTTTCTGTTGGAGCATTGCATAGAGATTTGGTAGGGCGTGTACTGATTGTTGTAATTGATAGAAGAAGGAAATTTAGATGATATGAAAATTTTACTTCTGTGGGTTTTGATGTGGTGCAAAATAAACTGAGGCTCAATAGTTGATTTTATAGAAGAATTCTGGAAACCCTAATTCTGGAGACGTGGAAGAAGCTGAGGCCTCACAGATTTTTAATCTTTTTTTTATAATTAATATATCAATAAGAAAATATTTGAATGGTAACAATTGGGCTTTTCTTGTTCAAATCTGGCCCAGAAATATAACAAAGTTTATCCAATTAAAGCCTGAACAAAAATAATTAAGCCCATATTATTATAGAATCTCAAAAGCTCAACTGAAAATAAAGGATGAGTCCAAATAACAAAATTAAAACTAAGGGTAAATCCTTGTTTAATTTATCACAAAATATTGTAAGACTATGATTTTAGTCTTATGCAAAATTTAATATCTAAGTATAGAAATTAATTCACGTTGTCACAATATGATACCTATTCTAATATGCAACCATAAAATTAGATAAAAGAAATTTTTCGTGAACTTAAAATCTTTTGTTGGAGAAAAAAAATAAGTGCTCAAAATTTCCTCGGGCGACAATCGACTTAGTAAAATTCTAAGTTTCAAAATTTCTCGTAAAATTCTAACGAGGAAAAACGGGGTATTACATTTCTACTTATAAATTATAACGTAAACTGATTCTCTGTCAAATACAATTTATATATCAAATCCATATGTATAATGATCGTTTTTTTTCTAAGACCATTAACAAGATACATGACTAGACGCTCTTGAACATAAGACTATAATTACCAAAAATCTATGCCCAATCATGAATAACTTTTTAAAATTATAACTTATAAATTATTTGGTCAAGGCTACTTTGGGTGATTAAACTTTAGCCAAATATGAAGTTATTTTTTAAATCTCTACTTTAAAGTTATAACGTAAAGTGATTCCATATCATATATATCAGATTTAAACGTATTGTATTGTTATAAGAAGTGTTTCATTTATATAACTATATATAATGTAAAATGATTTCCCGTCGAAACTCGATGGGTTATACACTAGTATTACATTATATAGTTGTGCAAATTTCGTCATTCCTTCTTGATCCGGATCTGGCATTAAACTACCAATATGATGGTAATTGTGGTCATAAAGTATAAAGACTGGTGGAACCACACCACTGTTTAAATGTGTATCAATCTTACCATCCATAAAAATGAAGTTGAACATACTATTTAAGGAAAGAATATTTTTTTGGAAATGTTTACTGTTGGGATGGTTTCCATATAAAAGATCATACAATAATGGGGTGACTTTGTTAGTTCTGCAATACTAATTTTACCACTATTGCAACATCTGGAGTACGTCGATTTATGTGGTATGTAATTCTTTCTTTGTCTTTCATCATACCAAAAAAGAGCTTTGTAGAACCGACATTCATAAAAAGGATCCTAATATCTTAGTAATCTTCATTCAAAATTTGTACAGGAATTTTTTTTGTGACCACTACGAAAATGATTATAAATTATGTGTACCAACTGCTAAATGAAGGACCACAAAAAATGAACAAATAATTATATTCAACTTATATATTGAAAAATAAAATATATATATATATATATATATATATATATATATATATATATATATATATATTACTTGTTTGAATTAAAGTAAATTTCAGGAATATAAAAAATAAATGTCACATATATTTTGAATATCTAACTAATACTTGTAGAATACACACATACACTCAATATAGGTTAGTATATAATTGATTTGCAATCTAATAATTTAAAACATCAGTTCATACGTATGCAATTATAAATTTAATTTTAAACAATTAATTAATAGATAATACAATTATGAAAACCAAAATTCTTTTTATTAAAATTAATTTGTGATATGCGGGAACAGTTTATGACAAAAAAATAATCAATCAATGACCAAAATTTTAATTTTATTAAAATACAATCGGATTACAATAAAAAATATAGAATTATACATCTAAATATGAATAATGTTGAATTTTATAATCGAACAATTATATAACAATATGAACATGTTTCATTTTATTTTATAGGGTTTAAAATATGCAAAGTCCAACATCTGATTAGATAACAAATTTTTTATTCGTACACTATTATATTTTTGCACATTAATTTTGTTCTACTACATGATAGTCATAAGAGGTATAAAAAAAATTTCTAGAAAAAGTGAAATATATTGAAAGATATTCTTACTTGTTATAAATAGATAAATATACAAATATACAACTTGCACCAGTTTGTATTGTTGTCGGTTCACAATATTGAATTCCAGACAAACTAATAGCATTTAACAATTTAGTAATTATAATCATTCATTAATTTGAGGTCCTATTGTATTTTCTATTATAATATTTATAAAGTGGGAACTGTAGATAAAAAAAAATTATCATGCCAAAGTACAGAATCTTACAATATAGCGTCCAGAGAAAAGAAGAGAGAAGAGAGGAAGTGGCTGTTAGGGCTCCCAAGATATGATGATAAAACAATAAATAATGCACATGAATTGTTTTACACAGTGACGGAGCCAAAGATTTTATTCTGGGGGGCCCAATTTTTTTAAATAAAATTAGAAGTTAAATTACATCACAATGTTAGAAAAATTAAAGTTAAACATAATCATCATCATTTTCCATGTACGAAATTAAGTTCATTCAATAGTTTGGTTCAACACATATTCAATTGATCTATATTTTGATTGTTTTATCATCAACAAGTTTTTTAGATGCTTAAAATAAGAATTTAAATAATTTAGATACCTTCAGTTGGTTGTTGTTAGAATAATTTATTATAAAAAATTTAGAAATTAGATTGATTATATTTGTTCACATATAAAAAGCTATATTTTTTGCATACATTTTTTATTTTATCAATATAATACAAATAATAGAAAAAAAAAAAAAAAGAAAGAGTACAAAGTAGAGAGAGAAGATAATATAACTAAATTATAGAAAAAGAAAAATGAAACACAAAAAAGAAAAAAACAAAAAAGAAAAAAAAGAAGAGAATGAAAGCTTACATGAAAAAGGAAGTGGGAGCTGGGTTTCGAACCCACATCTTCACAGTGAGAGAAATCATCCAATCCAACTGGACTACAAAGCATTCTTGGTTTGAATACTAAATATATACTACTAATACTCAAAAAAAGGGCCCAAGGCCCTAAGCCCAACGTGGTTCGCCATACTGGTTTTACACAAAGAACTTTTGCATTATATTATTTACTAAAACATAATTATTAATTTTACATTATAATAAAAGTATATGTAAATAAGATAAACAATATAAATTTGATAATAAGTAGATTTATAAAGCTACAACAATAATATGATTGAAAAACATAACTAAAGATAAAGATAACACAACATCAAATAGAGGAAATTCGGAATAAATAGAGTCAAGCATCTCAAAAAATTATTTTACCCACAAGCTATGTAATGCAACCTAAAATAAAATCCCAAATTATTGATTTAAGGAAAAAAGAAAGTTTGTTCGAAAGTTGTGTTTGTTTTCTGAAAGCTTTTAGCTTATTTCTCCACCACAAAAATCCGAACATAGTCTATTTTACTTCATCTCCTCCCACCTTCTTCTTGCCGCTACACTTAAAACACATTCGTTTCACTTCATTGATGTCAACATGTTTTTAAACATAAAAACTCATGTATATATGTATTATTTGTTGTTAAAAAAAATATCATTTATATTAAAGAAAAATATCATTTGTTTTTTATTCTATAATTTATAGAGTATCATTTATATTGAAAAAATTATTATTTACACTGAAGAAAAGTATCAAAATCCACATATACGAACGAATGTACAATCACTACAAGAATTTGCTCATAGACCACACGTCATAGACCACGCACATTAGTACTAAAGTGGTTTATTATGACATAGACAACGTGGGTGGTGAAACGCGTGGTCTATAACCATATTTTTAAACGGTTATAGACCACGGGCTAGAGAACCGCGTGGTCTATTAGCGTAGTTTTCATATTATAGACCACGGGGTTCATTCCGCGTGGTCTATTAGCGCAAAAAATCCATAGATAACGGGATTTAGCCCACGTCGTCTTTCTCTCGTGTTGATTAAATACCACGGGTCATTAACCGCGTGGTCTATTGCCTCTCCACGTTGTCAGTATGCTAAAATTCTATTTTCTAATTACGCATTAAAGCCCATCAGTATGCCTGCAACATAGAACTCAACTGATTGCTGTTTTCTTGTATATTTCTGACCTGCATTTTCTGGTTTCAGTACCTAAATGTATTTCTCACACGAGCTGATGGGTTAAGGCGGAGAATGTCTTCATCTACAGCTGTGAAAGATGAGATGGATTATGCAGTTTTAAGGGATATATTTCAGGTTTTATATTGTGGACTTATTAATTGTTTTACTGACTATTGCCTCGGGCTCCTAGATCTCCTATAGTTTTTACCTATCTATTCTCAGTAAATGTGAGTTGATAATTAATTTGTCGGACATGTTGACGTTCTCAGTTTGTTCCATTAGTCGGTGGTTAAACTAGTTGATGCATCTGAAGTAGATTGACAGCTGCACACTTCTTTAATTCTGTTGTTGCTTTTGCCAAATACTAGTTTGTCAGACCTCCCATCTGTTAGAACTATTGAAACCTTAACTTATCACTCACAAAAACACCAACAACTGAATACATATGACTTTCTTTAAGATGATGTGGAAAAAAGGAGGCCAGAGGACTTTGAACCACACCATATCATCTCTGAACTCTTTAGTTTGATGATGGTAAGTTTGATACCTTTATTGAATTGAATATTTTTTAGGTATTAAATTTTATTTTTCACATATTGCATCTTATTTTGATCATGTAGATGGAGAGGCAAATTAGATGATTGATATTGGAGCAGAGATGGTGAAATGAAAGGTTCAAGATGGTGAAATTGATGTTTTGTGGACGAATTTAATTAGCTAGGTAGACAATATTTGTTGTGCTATAATTGTTGATTGGGAATTTTCCCGGTATATAACGTTTATGTATTGTACCTTGATTTATCTATTTATGAGACAATATATATTTTATATCTATTTTGTATTATTGTTTTTTAATGATAGAAACAGGTATTTTGAATTATATAATAAATAAATAAATAAATAATTTTTTTTCGTTGACTGGTCAATAGACAACGAAGCTTCTCCCGTCGTCTATTCATATATAGACAACGGGATGTCCGCGTGGTCTAAAACACAATAGACAACGGGTTTAACCATTGTATAAAGCTAGAACACGTTGTATATAACATCATAGACAACGGGTAAACCCACGTTGTCTATGATGCTATAGACAACGGGGAATATCCATTGTATATTACAAGGCTCCCGTGGTCTATAACATGATAGACCACGGGGATTGTCCCGTTGTCTATGTTATGATAGACCACGGGGATTTCCCCGTGGTCTATAGCCACCCCTAATAGACTATATCTTGATAGACAACGGGGTTTTCTGTAATAGACAATGGGGATTCCCCGTGGTCTATAACCAAAATTCTTGTAGTGAATAGACCACATCGTTTTTAAAATATTTGCAAAATGTACAAACTAAATCAGCTGTACAAAAAATAAACAAAATACCAGAGCATACAAAACTCGTTTACAAAAATGCAATAAAAGAGCTCAAATACAAAATACAAAAATGTTGACTGTGAAATAATGACTATGAGACATTGAGACCACTATTTATAGGGGTTAATTCTGGAGTTAAATAATTAACTATTTGTATTTAAATTTAGAATTTACAAACATTGTATTAACACGGTCCTCTGAAAGGCGTAATGTTACTTAATTATATTATCTTAATTATGATTGGAATTGAGAGGCAAATGTAAGAATGGATGATTTGGTACGTGACTTCTACAATCTATATAATATAATATTATATATGAGGTAACTTAACTTATGCTCATCATATATGGTTCCAAATCTATGCTTAACTTGCTTAATTATATTTCTGCGGTTATTTGCGTAATTTATTTATGCTAACAACATAAATCACATCAAATGTAAGAACCCGATTTTTCGACCCTAATTTTTTTTTGAATGTCGGTCCCTATTTCCCGAAGTAGATTTAAAATGAAGATTTAATTATCATGCACTTGCATAGCACGGATATTTATTACTAATCAACAAGTGATATTAAAATGTCATGAAAATGGATATAAATTTTTTGACTTGCATTTAATTTATTTAAGCATGCAATTATTTATCAATTTAATTAACATATTAAATTGCCACAATTACGTGTTATGATTTTAATTCAATTTGAAACGTACGCGTATGATTTACAATTTTAGTTCTAAGTGTTAAGATCATGTGTATATATATGTCATGTATATATATAAAAATATATGGATAAATATGTATGTGTGTCATGAGTTTGTATATTGTATATTATATGTATACATATGTATTTCGTGAGTATATATATATGTATAGGTATAACAATATGTATCTTGTTAAGAGAATAATACTAGACAACTAAGAAAGAGAAAGTTGAGGGAAAAAGATGAACCATCATTTTAGAGACAAGAAAAAAACACATTTACTCCCCCATTTACCTCTCTTTTGACCAATGTATGTTCAACCATTAGGAAGATCATCATTTAATTGATGAAGAGATGAGCAATTAGAATCAAATTACTCTCCATTTTTCAAATATCTCTTGATCATTTCATTTCTCTCCCCTCTAAACACACAAGTTATCCTTATACTCACCATGCATTTCCACAAGTTTCTCACCACCACCACCATACCCACGAATTTGAGAGTAAGAGGAGAGAGAGGCTGCATCGGAGGAAAGAGAGGAGAAACGTCCACTGCACCGAGAGGAATGAGAGAACGAGATGAGCACGAGAGAGAGAGAGGTGAGTGAGAACCGAGAGCAAGAGATAGAGAAGGAGTTTGGGAACTAGGTATAATGGCATATACTCTATCTTAAATCTTGTTTTAATTTTAAAGCATGAAAGCATGTCTTAGAAGTGTTTTTTTATGATTTAAACGTATATATGGAGGATGGGGTGGGTGAAACCGCGAGGGAGAAGTGTCGGTTCACACACAAGTTGGTTTTGCTTGTTGTGTTGGCTTGAATGATTTAAATGATGGTTTATATTGCTTGGTCATGCATGAATTTTGTTATATGATGAACATATATGTGTTGAGAGCATGATATGTGAGTTTCATCATTTTTAAATGAGATTTGAATCGTTTTTGGTTCAAAACCCGTAGACCTACATTTGTACGTTTTTAAGCATGAAAACTTCCTATTTTGGCCGATGTTTGAGCTCATATTTGAAAATGTTAGAGTGTTTTTTTTATCTGAAAATTTTATATGTTATATAACACGGTGTCTAGTAGTTCCATTTAAAATTTCGTGTCAATCTGAGTTCGTTTCATATTTTTTAAAAATCGTGGAAGGAGACCTGTCTCCGGCAAGTTACAGTGGGTAGGCTGTGTTCATCACACCATATCTCACAACTCGTTAAATATTTTTGAATTACGCTTTTTCCTGAGTATACTAGACACCATAAGGATTCTAAACATGTAAACCAAAAAATTTTATCACCTCTGTATGAAAGCAGTTTTAAATTGGAAGTTCAGTCGAAGACCGTAGAAAAATCGTACAAGTCTGTTTTTGTGCAAATTTGGAGCTCGTTTTGAAAGGTTAAATGATCTTCAAAATTCTGAAACTTTTATGTATAAACTTAGACATACCAAGAGTCCCCAGATTTAAGTTAGTGAATTTTCACGAAGATTTATCCGTCCCGAAGAGGGAGAGGTCCTTTTTCTACCTCGCCGCCCCTGACGAATCCATAAGTGCAGATCTGGTACGAGAAGAAGGACGCCATCTCCCTGTATTTCATCACCGAGCACTAAAAGGCCCGGAAACGAGGTATCGCCCTTGGAGAAGCTTTTAGCATTAATAACGCCGCGAGGAGACTACGCCCATACTTCCATGCACATCCCATACAAGTCCTCATCGACTACCCACTTGGCAAGTATTGACGGTCTCAAGCATCGGAGAATCGCGAAACGGGCAATCGAATCGGGCGAGCACGATATATCATTCTTCGCCCGCCAGCCATCAAAGGTCAAGCCTAGCGGATTTCCTTGCCGAGGCTAACTGCCGAAAACCAAGCCCACCGAGTCCGTATCGACGATGCCGAGCCGAACCCATGGTTGAAACACCGAGTCTTGGCGGCAACGTTGCCGACGGGCCGGAAAAAATAGAAGGAGCGGTATCTTACTCCCAGGCCGGACGACCAAGAGATCGCTTACCACTTCGGGTTCACATTCAAAAATACGAACAACGGCGTGGAGTATGAAGCACCGATCGCAGGACTTCGCCCGCTCAAAGTCTCGAGATACGAGCCGTGCAAGTTCACAAACGACTCTCAAGTCGTCGTAAGCCAAATGTTGGGAAAATACGAGGCAAAAGCGCTGAATGAAGAAGTATCTTGAAAAGCAAAAGCTTGCAACGGACTTTCTCACACTTCCGGATAGTTCGCATCCCAAGGGAGCAAAATAGCCGAAATGACATCTTATAAATTGGCCTCGCCATCAACGAGCCCGCCAAGAGAGGAAGTCCAAAGCAGAGCATAAACGATGCCAAGACGAGCCGAGGTCAACATAGTCTCGGATGAAGAACCCAATTGATGACTCCCATTCGAGAGTACCGAGAAGGGCGAATCGCCCCACGGCAAGTCGGAGGCTAGGAGGATCCCGAACAAATCTCTCGCGATATACAATCGATTAGTGAGTCCTATACGTAAAGTCATATCTCCAACCTCTCTTAAGGTGCTTGGGTCCAACCGAGCTAATTACGTTCTACGAGAAATACACGAAGGTTCGTATGAAGCCACATCGACCCCGAGCCTTGTCAAAGAAAGTCATGCGATGGGGATACTATGGCCAACAATGTTCCAAGACTCAATAGACCTCGTAAAAAGTGTCCGTGTCAAATCCATGGGAACGCACTGCTACCCCCTGCCTCACCTCCGCATGAGCCCTGGCCGCTTATGCAATGGGGATCGACATTGTGGGCCCCTTTGTAAAGCACCGTGACGCTCCAATTTTTAATTGTTGCGATCGACTACTTCACAGTGGGTGGAAGCCGAGCCCTCGCGAAAATCACAAGCAAGAACGCCTCAACTCGTATGGAAGAACATAGTGTCGCTCATCATCCCCATATCCTCCTTTCGGATAATCTAACACAATTCACGGATAAGACATTCAAAGATTGGTGTCAAGAGCTTCGATCCAACAAAGTTCACCTCGGTGGCCCATCCTCAAGCAAATGGTCGACCGGTTACCAACAGACCATCGAAGGGTCTAAAACTGCGTCGACCAAGCTAAAGGCCTGGGTGGAAAATTTACCAGTGTCTTATGGTCGCATCAACAACACCCTGACTCGAACGAGAAACACCATACAGTTTGGTGTATGGAACCAAGCAGATGATCCTCGCAGATCGGAGTACCGAGTCCTCGCACCATCGACTTCTCCGTCAAGCAAATGGGAAAATCTACGAGCTGATCTGACCTACTCGAAGAAGAGAGACCTCGCCTACATCAAGGAAGCTCGGTGCAAGCAACAAGTAGCTCGGTATTACAACGGTAGCGTTAAAACCCGACAATTCCAAGTGGGCGACCAGATCTCGAAATAATGAAGTCGGCAAAGCCGCGCAGCTCGGCAAGTGGAAGCCACATGGGAAGGACCTCACCTGGTCGACGAAGTCCCGGCAAAGGGGCTATAAGCTCGCTTCAATTGTCCGGTGAGCAATTACCCAACGATGGCACATCATCCATCCAAGAAATATTATGCATAAGTGTCAAGGGTCGGGTCTTGTTGGTCATATTTTTAAAGTCCTGCTTAGAGTCCTAGTCTTATTTGGTGGTCGCGTCATCTTTTATCAATAAAATATTATTTTACGAGTTCTACTTGTCACTAATGCATAATTAATCTTCACATTATTTACCCTCACGGAGGACAAATTCCCTCGATGGAGGTCGATTACATTCGTTTCATACTAATGTAAATTTAAACGCACAAGATGCCTACATACGAGATCGACTACCTTCGCTTATTTCAAGCGTGCTCTCTATGTAGATGAAGGGACCACCCTCCCGATGACCTCGGCAAAAACAGAACCATTCCTACATACGAGATCGACTACCTTCGCTTATTTCGCCGCCTTCTATGTAGACGAAGGACCACCCCTCCCGACGACCCGGCCGCAGAACCATTCCTACATACGAGATCGACTACCTTCGCTTATTTCAAGTTCTCTCTATGTAGACGAAGGGACCACCCTCCCGACGACCTCGGCAAAAAGCAGGAACCCTACCTTCGTGCGAGAACAATTTCTTTGAGCGAATTTTCTACGAGGACTAACTACTTTCAGATATTACTCTTGTTCAAATACAAAGTCAACAAGAAACCATTCTTATTAAATAAAAGATGACAGTTACATTTTACGAGGACGGCCGGATCGGGAAAAGGCGAGCCAATCCCTAGAAAAATCGGAATTCAAAGAAACTCATCTATACTAATCCTACCTCTACCTCGTCCTCGGTCTATATTACGGGCCCGGCCAAGGCGACCTCGGTCACTTGACGATGCAGCTCACGAGCTCGGCCTCGGCCACTTGATGACGCCCGGCCTCGACGCTGGAGGGTCCACGACGCTCAAGGGCAATAGCACGCCTCTTGTGCGCGCCACTCCGGATCGTCATAATTTGGTTCATTTATTCTAGATCGAGAAGCTCCTGAAGAAGAGGCCTCTGCATCCCGTCAAGCATTTCGTCAAGCCATGGTTGTCGAGCGATAGCGATTTGTATATGCTCCCGAGCCTTTTAATTCAGCCAGATCGCCCGTGAATTGCCGTGAGGTCCAGACCATATTCGCGCTGCACCTCAACAACGGGCAGCCTCGACAACCTTGGCTTCAACTTCGGGATCGTCATCCCACCATTTCGTGGATAACCTCCTCGTACTCGGCATGCTCCTCGCCTATCACTGCCTTCTCCTTGGCGACCTCGAACGCCCTCCACCCAAAAGGCGAGCCTTGAGCTCGCACAGCCTCCCGGCGGCTCTATGCTCGACATCGACCACCCAGACGCGACCAAGTCGTGACCCTTTATATGGAGTGAGTTCGACCTCTTTCAACTCAAGAGCCCGCGACGGGTCTTTGATTCGATTCAACCCAGGAGTAGCATCAAACATTTCGTAAGACAACCGAATAAAAAGATAAGTTTCTTAACATAAACTTGTGATTTTATTAACATGCCCATAGCAAAAATCGACACATTTACATTCAAAAAAAATAAAAAATGAAAAGGATGGGATCAATCGACCCTCCGGAAGCTTCGGCTCATCACATCCGCCTCCAAGCCTCGGATAGCTCACCTCTTCCGCCCCTTTCGCCTGCTCACCGGCCTCTTGGGAACCACCGAGTCTCGACGCCTTCAAGATCACCGCCTCCCGACCCCTTTGCATGATCGACAATAAAGCTTGGTCCGGGATCCCGATCCACGGACAAAAGCAATGCATCATGGACAAAAGAACCGAGGAGGAGGCAAGGTTCTGCAAAGACGGAAGCTCTTTAGGCCGCGGACGAGCACATCAAAATAGGCCTGCCTCAGACATCATCCTCGGTCTCCTCGCACTCCATACTTGGCTTTGTCCAGTGCAGGTAGTCTCGGCGACCTCTTCGACAGATCCGAGGCGCGCGCTTGTTAAGCACCTCACCGGTCCAAACCATCCCGAGGGCTTCACGACATGAATGACTCTCCGCAAAGGCGCCAAGCGTTTCTCGACGAGCTCGCCATGTCCGCCTCCCGACGGCGAACTGTTTCCACCTCGCCTTCATCAAGGCAACCTCGGCCTCGCCACCTCGGCCCTACCGCCTCCTCCGCCATAGCCGCCCGCCGACCGCCTCGCGCCGCCTCAATGGCCATCGATCAGCCGCTCGCTTGACGAGGTCCGGACCTTAGCCTCGGCCTCGGATATTTTCGAGTGAGGAGGTATTCTCCACCTCCACCTCCCGAGCATACCGGCCATCCCACAAACTGCAGTAAGGGCGCCTTCAAGTAATCCGATATAAGATCGATACTTTCGACACTCGGCCGCCACGCCCTCGACCCCTATACAATATATACATCAGTCAAGAACACAATTTTTATACTACAACACAAAGTATAAGGATGTATAAACCTCGAGAGAGACGGCACCGACTTAGAACCAACGATTCAAGACTCAATTTCTAAGAAGAACCGAGGACTGTGGATTACATCCTTCCGCCTCTTCAAGCGCTTGAGTGGCTGCGGTGAAGGGATCTCAAAGGCCCCACACTCATTTCGGCATGTCCTCGAAATCCTTCAAGGTCGGAGACGGCTCGGCCGCAGAGATCGGTTCGCCACGTAGATCGGCTCCTTCCTTTTTCTTTTTTTCCCTCGTAAGGTTCACTACCAAGAAATACATAGGTCAAGATCAACACGTATAATCATGCAATAAAGAAAAAGAAGTAGGGCCTCACCCTTCACCGACTCCACCCCTGGAGGTAGGATCATAAGGGCAAAGCCCCGCCGCAAGCTCGGCCTCGAGAAGACCCGTCAACAAGGCCAATTTTGTCCAGCCTCCTCCAGTCACCAAGCCCTTGTCGACAAACACATCGGCGATCTTATCGATCGCCATGGAACTCCATATGTCTCGAAACCGATGTAAGAAGAACTCTTCTCGCCATTGAGATCTTCGATTTAATTGGCTTTGAATTTCCTACGGGGTGATAGATAATACCACCCCGAGCCGCCCTTCTTCGATTGCAAAAAGCAAGGACGTCCCCAAGGTCAAAGGAAAATTATGCGATAGCATAGACACCTAGGCGCTATATGCGGAATGAGTTCGGCGAGAGTTCAAAAGAGATAGGCCAAACATCTTGGAACTCAACGATACATAAGTGGTAAGGAAGACGAAGACTGTACCTTGAGGCCGTCCTCATACACAAGAATAAAACCATCCTGAGGGCATAAGCCCTATCCTCCTGGACGGGGCAACGAACTCAATATTAGAAGGAATACTATATTGAAAGCAGATATCCCTAATATCGAAATACCTAAGATTGAAGAAAAAGAAGACTTTACCGCAATCCCCCACCGAGGGAATCGCAGACACACTCGAGAGAGGCATGTGAATACGGGTAAAAACAGTGCGAGACACTAACTAATTAGACGGGAACAGACACGATTTGACGCTCAGCGACTCGTTATGAGAAGAAGTAGCCATTACTTACTTTTGTTTATCGATGAAGAAGACAAGAAGCTTCAAGTCGCCAATGGCGCAGAATAACTGCTTTTCGCAGACGCAAGGAGTTTTTGAAAACCGAGAAATGCGAAGGCAAAGTGATAAGAGATATCATGTGTCAAGGAAGACATTCCCTAATATGCACTTTATCGGAATCCAACCGCCGCCAATTTAATGCGCATTAAATGCGATCCCGGCCCAAGACTAAAGAACGGCAGAAAATCCGCCTGCGTCGGCTTAACGCCTCGTCGGTGAAGCGATCGAAGACCTCGCTAACGCCTCGTCCGGTTAAGTTAAAGAAGAAGACTTCGCTTAACGCCGTCGGTGAAGCGGTCGCCAAGACCTCTGCATAACGCCTCGTCAGTGAGGCTGGCCGAAGACCTCGGCATAACGCCTCGACAGGTGGTTATTCACAAGACCTCGCTTAACGCCCGATGTGTCAAGCCAGCCCAAAGACATCAACTTAACGCCTCAACGAGTTCAACAAGACTTCACTTAAACGCCCGACGGGTGAAGCTATTCAGAGACCCGCTTAACGCCTGGTTAGTGAAGCCACCATAAGACTCGCATAACGCCTCTGCAAGCAGCCGTGACACCGCCGTAGATACAAACAACAAAAAAGACCTCGGCAGACGCTCTCTGCGAGCATCGCATACGATATATGACGTCGGAAGCATCGACACACACAAAGTCGACAATGAAAAGAATGTCAAAGATCGCCCAAACCCCGCTTGTCACAACAACCCCAATCCAAAGATGACCTCGTTTCTGCGCCTTTTGTGGGGATTGTGATAGGATACGCCCAACTACTGTGCCCAATACAAGTAACCCCGACATCAAGCTCGGCCGACAAGTTCGCCCATGAAGACCCTAAAGTCGGGAACGCAGAAAGCTCACCCATATCTAAAAGAATCCTAATTCAAGGGATAGGATCTCGAATCCTAGTTAGAGTAGACTTCGGATTCGAGATTCAGGTCAATACATTGTGTATAAATAGAGGCTAGATTAGATGACATAGATTCATTCACTCTCTTTGTAATCGCTTCTACACTCTCAATACACATACTACTCTCGCCTGTGGACGAGATCTTATTCACAGCATCGAACCACGAAATCTTTGGTGTTCTTAGCATTTATTTCCTTTTAATTTAAGATCGATCAAAGACCGTAGAAAAATCGTACAAGTCTGTTTTTGTGCAAATTTGGAGCTCGTTTTGAAAGGTTAAATGATCTTCAAAAATTCTGAAATTTTTTTATGTATAAACTTAGACATACCAAGAGTCCCCAGATTTAAGTTAGTGAATGTTCACGAAGATTTACTATTTTTACCATATTTTACAAAACGGCTGACGAACAGCCATTTTCCAGAAAAATGGTCAAGTATGGAAATTGCCTTAGAAACTCTCTGTTCTGGAACCGATTTTGAAGACCTTTTAGTCAAGTTAAAATGATTATTTTTATTTGAAATTTTTACAGTAGCTACTTGGATATATGAAATAAATATCTACAAAGGTTCGTGGAATTATGAGATGTTTTCGTATTATTAACAATGTCCCAAAGTTGGGTAGTCAGCCACGTTTTTCTGTCAACCAGCCATATTCAAAAAAAAATATCTTCCAACGTGTTGAATATTATTGTATGAGGTCAGTATAATATGAAATTACGACACAAGAGGTTTATGGAATGATATTTTTGTGTTCATATGTCTTCTGTACAGACCGTAGTAATGGTCTAAAGTTTACTGCTTGAATAGAATTTATGCACGTCAACTATTCGATGAAATGTCTAAATGAAGTTTTATGAATGTTAAGCTATGCTATGTGTTTACACTCACTTTGCATATTGATTATGAATTATATGAAGCATAAATTTCATGAGTATGATAATATGATGAGTGCATTATTATTTGCATACGCATCATATGAAAATGAATTATTTAAAAAAGCATCGAGATATGCATGGATTTTTAATAAGATAAAAACATCCATTTAGTACGCTTCGGGAATAGGTGACCTAAGATATTATTATTATGTATGTCCAACCAGTGATTGAAATATTAAAAGTTAGACTGTCTTGTAGGAGATCACGACCAGTAAAACTCATCGAGGAATTACACACTTGTTTTCGAAGAGAAAGGTGGGTTCCTATTTTCAAGTGTGGGGTAAATTCCCACAAGGTAAATTTTGGGTTATTAAGCCCTAAAGATTTTATGAAAATCATATGCATGCTATATTAATGTTTTACTCAATGCTCATGTTTACCGGAGGAACGGTACCATTGTTCCCTATGGCCAAAGGTTGCCAATTTATATGCATGCGATCGGCCTCGAGCCCGATCAAGCCAATGTAGTGTACACAATGAACGGATATGGGAGAAACCGAAGACGTTACCCCCAATCTCAGTATATGACGGCTCAATTAGCGGGAGTGGCTCCCCTCTAATTGTTTCGGGATGTTAACATGGTAATATGAGTTATTTACGTTATGAGCATACGATTATTGAGTTTTAAAGTTTATGTATATATGAAGGGTAATGTTTTCTCTACAAATAATTATGACCCTCATATATAAATGTTAGCATGCAATGTCTTTGTTTTCAAGAAATGTTTTGCCAAAAGAGGCAAGGAAACACTGAGTGTTTATGTACTCAGCCCCCTGCATTGTTTTCCTTAATGCGAGCGACGGACGAGAGGCAGATGTGATGAATTCCGAGGTGGTTTGGGTGACAGTCATCTCGATTCTCATTTTTATTTTATTTTATGCACTTTGGTGGATCTTTTAATCTATGTATTGTTTGAATATCCAAAAACCACCAAACTTGACTATCTATGTTTCTAAGTTAAATTCTGAACGATTCATGTCACGCCCCCACGCCCGGGCCTATGCGGGACGCTAGAGACGGGACGTGACTAGGGGGAAATTAAGAAGCGGGAAAAAGAAAAGAGGGAAAAACCCTGCATACATAATCAAGATGAAGAAAATCTCGACCATAAAAGCTAACCACAAATAAAGATTTGTTGTGGAATGAAAAACATTCGAGGTTCATCAAATCAAATCATATGTAAGGTTCGAAGGATGAGGACTTCAGACCTCACAGTACGGAAGCGTTCAGAATTTAACTTAGAAACATAGATAGTCAAGTTTTGTGGTTATCGGATATTCAAACGATACATAGATTAAAAGATCCACCATAGTGCATAAAATAAAATAAAAATGACAATCCAGATGACTGTCACCCAAACCATCTCGGAATTCATCAGATCTGCCTCCCGTCCGTCGCTCATCCTGCATTAAGGAAAACAATGCAGGGGGCTGAGTATATAAGCACTCAGTGTTTCCTTGCCCCTTTTGGCTAAACATTTCGTGAAAACAAAGATATTGCATGCTAACATTTATATATGAGGGTCATAATTATTTGTAGATAAAACCTTACCCTGCATATATACATAAACTTTAAAACTCAATAATCGTATGCTCATAACGTACATAACTCATATTACCATGTTACTATCCCGAACAATTAGAGTGAGCCACCCCGCTAATTGAGCCATCATATACCGAGATTGGGGGTAACGCCTTCCGATTCCTCCCATATCCGCTCATTGTGTACACTACCTGCTTGATCGAGCTCAAGGCCGATCGCATGCATATAAATTGGCAACCTCGCCATAGGAACAATGGTACCGTTCTCCGATAAACATGAGCATTGAGTAAAACATTAATATAGCATGCATATCATTTCCATAAAATCTTTAGGGCTTAATAACCCAAAATTTACCTTGTGGGAATTTACCCCACACTTGAAAATAGGAACCCACCTTTCTCTTCGAAAACAAGTGCGTAATTTCTCGATGAGTTTTACTGCTCGTGATCTCCTACAAGACAGTCTAACTCTTAATATTCCAATCACTGGGTTGGACATACATAATAATAATATTTTAGGTCACCTATTCCCGAAGCGTACTAAATGGATGTTTTTATCTTATTAAAAATCCATGCATATCTCGATGCTTTTCTAAATAATTCATTTTCATGTGATGCGTATGAAAATAATAATGCACCCATCATATTATCATACTCATGAAATTTATGCTTCATATATTTCATAATCAATATGCAAAGTGATTGTAAACACATAGCATAGCTTAACATTCATAAAACTTCATTTAGACATTTCATCGAACAGTTGACGTGCATAAATTCTATTCAAGCAGTAAACTTTAGACCATTACTACGGTCTGTACAGAAGACATATGAACACAAACAATATCATTCCATAAACCTCTTGTGTCTTACTTCCATATTATACTGACCTCATACAATAATATTCAACACGTTGGAAAATATACTTGTTTGAATATGGCTGGTTGACAGAAAAACGTGGCTGACTACCCAAATTTGGGACATTGTTAATAATACGAAAAAAAACTCATAATTCCACGAAAATTTGTAGATATTTAGTTCATATATCCAAGTAGCTACTGTACAAATTTCAAAGAAAAATAATCAT
The DNA here is from genome assembly GCA_036937905.1 of Salvia rosmarinus. Taxonomy (NCBI): domain Eukaryota; kingdom Viridiplantae; phylum Streptophyta; class Magnoliopsida; order Lamiales; family Lamiaceae; genus Salvia; species Salvia rosmarinus. Next base: position 41,096,231 of record CM072818.1, on the reverse strand, counting down.
TTTAACTTGACCAAACGAGCCTTCAAAATCGGTTCCAGAACAGAGAGTTTCTAAGGCAATTTCCATAATCGACCATTTTTCTGGAAAATGGCTGTTCGTCAGCCGTTTTGTAAATTATGGTAAAAATAGTAAATCTTAGTTAAAATTCACGAAATTAAATCTGGGGAATCTCGGTATGTCTAAGTTTATACATAAAAAAGTTTCAGAATTTTTGAAGATCATTAACCTTTCAAAACGAGCACCAAATTTGCACAAAAACAGACTTGTACGATTTTTCTACGGTTTTCGACTGAACTTCCAATTTAAAACAGCTCTCATACAGAGGTGATAAAATTCTTTGGTTTACGTGTTTAGAATCCTTATGGTGTCTAGTTTACTCAGGAAAAAGAGGGAACTCAAAAATATTTAACGAGTTGTGAGATATGGTGTGATGAACACAGCCTACCCACTGTAACTCGCCGGAGACAGGTCTCCTTCCACGATTTTTCAAAAAATATGAAACGAACTCAGATTGACACTAAATTTTAAATGGAAATACTAGACACCGTGTTCTATAACATATAAAATTTTCAGATCAAAAATAGCACCCTAAAATTTTCAAATCTGAGCACAAACATCGGCCAAAACAGGAAGTTTTCATGTTTAAAAACGTACAAATGTTGTCTACGGGTTTTGAACCAAAAACGATTCAAATCTCATTTAAAAATGATGAAACTCACATATCATGCTCTCAACACATATGTTCATCATATAACAAGATTCATGCATGACCAAGCAATATAAACCATCATTTAAATCATTCAAGCCAACACAACAATCAAAACCAACTTGTGGGTGAACCGACACTTCTCCCTCGCGGTTTCACCCACCCCATCCTCCATATATACGTTTAAATCATACAAAAACACTTCTATGACATGCTTTCATGCTTTAAAATTAAAAACAAGATTTAAGATAGAGTATATGCCATTATACCTAGCTCCCAAAACTCCTCCTCTATCTCTTGCTCTTGGTTCTCACTCACTCCTCTCTCCATCTCTCGTGCTCGTCTCGTTCCTCTCCGGTGCAGTGGACGTTTCTCCTCTCTTGGTCCTCTATGGTGCAGCCTCTCCTCTCCCTCTTACTCTCAAATTCGTGGGTATGGTGGTGGTGGTGAGAAGCTTGTGGAAATGGTGAGTATAAGGATAACTTGTGTGTTTAGAGGGGAGAGAAATGAAATGATCAAGAGATATTTAAAAAATGGAGAGTAATTTGATTCTAATTGCTCATCTCTTCATCAATTAAATGATGATGTTCCTAAAGGTTGAACATACATTGGTCAAAAGAGAGGTAAATGGGGGAGTAAATGTGTTTTTTTTCTTGTCTCTAAAATGATGGTTCATCATTTTCCCCTCAACTTTCTCTTTCTTAGTTGTCTAGTATTATTCTCTTAACAAGATACATATTGTTATACCTATACATATACATATACTCACGAAATACATATGTATACATATAATATACAATATACAAACTCATGACACACATACATATTTATCCATATATTTTTATATATATACATGACATACATATACACATGATCTTAACACTTAGAACTAAAATTCTAAATCATACGCGTACATTTCAAATTGAATTAAAATCATAACATGTAATTGTGGCAATTTAATATGTTAATTAAATTGATAAATAATTGCATGCTTAAATAAATTAAATGCAAGTAAAAAAATTTATAACCATTTTCATGACATTTTAAAGTCACTTGTTGATTAGAAATAAATATCCATGCTATGCAAGTGCATGATACTTAAATCCTCATTTTTAATCTACTTCGGGAAATAGGGACCGACATTCTAAAAAAAATTAGGGTCGAAAAATCGGGTTCTTACACTTCCGCACTGCGAGGTCCGAAGTCCTCATACTTCGAACCTTACATATGATTTGATTTGATGAACCTCGAATGTTTTTCATTCCACTACAAATCTTTATCTGTAGTTAGCTTTTATGGTCGAGATTTTCTTCATCTTGATTATGTATGAAAGGTTTTTCCCTCATTTCTTTTTCCCGCTTCTTATTTTTCCCCTAGTCGCGTCCCGTCTCTAGCGTCCCGCATATGCCCGGGCGTGGGGGCGTGACAGAGTGGTATAAGAGCCAAAGGTTTCATTTTGCTCTGATTATCCTAAGTCTTCCTTCAAGTGGAAATCTTTTTCTTAAATTCAAAAGTTTGTTCCTTTTGAATTAAAAATTTCTTGAGAATCCACTACTTCTTTTATTAAAAAGTAAGAATATCGGAAATATCATCACATCTCTCCGCGTCGTCTCAGGTGGTATGATTTTTTTTTTCAAAGGAATCCTTCATTTCAAATGGAAATGTATAAGTTATATGTAATGGATGTATTTAAGTTATGTTATGGACAAATTATGTTATGAATGGATTTAAATGTATTTGAAATTCTTACAAAGGTTTAAACTTACGATGTATGTACGGTCGAAGGAGGATAGACACCCTCAAAAAGCCACGTATAGTAACAAGCTATGAACGAAGTACCTTAGGTTGATTATAAATTACGTAGCAGGCTAAGGACTCCTAGTCGACCAATGTCGTTAGGAACCGATTTCAAAGAATATGAATTTAAGATAGAGGCCTTAAACCCAAGAGGGTAGAAGCCCAAACTTTGAACATAAATTCTGAACATAGTTTATTTCGTTTATGATTCAACTTTAAGATACGGTAAGAGAAAGACCAGGGAAACATAGTATGAAATCCAAAAAAAAAGCCAGCTCCCGAAAAAGCAATCGTCTTTATTTGTTTACTGAATGTAAGACCAAAAATAGTATCGAGACCAAGCCTGAAGAGGATGGAGATGAGGTAGAGAGACGTTGCAAGTGATTTTCATGTATCTATCTTTTGTTATGTGTCAGAAAAGACCTCATGAGAGGCATCCTATTATTTTATTTCCTTCATTAACGTTTAGCTACATAAGTCCTCATGAGAGGCAAGACTTTGGCGTGTGCGACCACGCTCGCCATCGCTTCCGCGCGCACGCTCGGTGCGCGCTGCCTCGAGGTCGACCATGCGACCGCGAGCCCGCTCGCGAAGCACCGGGGATCTCGCGCGACAAACGTGCGCCCCATCGCCCACGCCGGGAATCTCGCACGACAAACGCGCGCATCCCTCGCGGACGCGAAGTCGCCCGCGAACCGCCGAGAAATCGCGCAAGCGCCACGGGGATCCGCGCGAATCGCGCACCCCGCCGCCTGCTCTATCGAGACTCGCTGAGGTTTCGTGTGCTATTCACGCGCGCTGAGGCCGAAGCGCCGCCGACGCCCGCTAAAAACGCCGCCTGCCGCCCGCACGCATGCGCGCGCCACGCATGACCCCGCCCGCCCGCATGCCTCGTCCATCGAGCCGAAAAAACACGCACACGCCGGGCGGCGCGATCGTGAAGCGCCGCGCGACGCCGCGTGCCGCCGCCCGCAGACGCCGCCCCGACCGTGCGCCCGCTTTTTCCGACGCACCTTCGCCGCCTCGCTCTTCGTGCTTTCATCTTCGTTCTTCTTTACATATAAGATTTACATGGAAAAATCTAATCTAACCACGGATTTTCTCGTGGTGAAAAACAAAATCCGACAAAAATAAAAACGAGCCACGATGAACGACAGATCCAACAATTAATTAATTGCGCACGTAATAATCAAACGTGAATTAATCCAACAGAGCCAAGATATCGATCCTGTGCTCGATACCAATTGTAGGAAATCGATTTTGACCTCTCCCGAGGATCTATCTTCGATGTTTAATTCACCATACATTGATTATATTCCTAGCATGCGCCTATATAATTAATTGCAACACGTAGGGGTTTTTTCGTGTTTACCTTTGAATCTGCTTGGGATGGATCGGGATGAACGGATCGAGACTCGTGCTTTGATCTTCTCGGATCGATCCCGGCTGCCCAATCTCCAACGCCGAGTGAGGACGATCTATGGAGAATGCTACGTAAAATCACCCTAATCCCTCTAGTAATTTTTGAAAATATCTCACCAAGGAACTATGGTGATTCTCGAAAATTATGCTTGGATAATTGTGTGGATTAGCCTTGATCTTATTTCTTACCTTATATTTATAATGCATTACCATAATCCCATTAGGAAAGGATCCATGCATACCCATAAATATAATAATATCCTTATAGGATAAAGAGAATCAAATCCTATCCTTAGAGAGATATGAGGCGCCGATTTTCACTAAGCAACGGGCCTGGATGGGCTAGCCTAGGGATCAAATGCAAGGAATAAAGATGGGCCTCAAATAAATTAATTATCTTATGTTCAGCCCAGAACATAAATTAATTTATAAACATTCATTCATGCCACTAGAGAATAAATGTCGACTTACCCTTTATTACGGAAGGTGAGTCGAGCTTGCACTTAGATATTACGAATCCCCAGATTTAAGATATCACACGTCCATTAATTATTTAGAACATTCGATCGCTTAAAATAATTAATATCTTTAATTCCTTAAGTAGTACCACTCAACCTTATTATTGTACTTGAGTTAACTCAACTGCGCAGGTTTAGTACAATAAACCTTTGAGCCCCTTAAGGGGACGCCATCATCCTAAACGGATACGGTGACTTGACATGATAACTAGCATGACATACAAGCATCGCCACCACCCAAGATACGGAGAATATTGGGTTAGAACATATAACCCTCACCTATAACAAGTCAAAGTGATGGTCAGCAACTCATACTCACCTAATACCTTATCGAGGTTTAGATCATCGTAAGTCACCGAGATCTTGGTTCTTCACGACGGTCGAATAGAAGAACTCATCTCATCGTGATCCATCAATACGTCGAGACGCATCAAAGATAGACAAGCAACCAAGTCAAGTCACTTCTTATCTATACTGCAGCCTATACCGATAACTCGTCCTCAAGTTGTCTCAGCTGTGAAACTTTTTATATCTCATTAAGCTTGACCAATCATACAGACTTCTTTGATCTTCTACACACTGTATGATCTAACTTATATATGAGATAAGGGGACACAGATATATGTAATCAAGTAATCAATTCAGATAGGAGATTGTAATAGTGGTAACAGGAAACATTGTATACAAGCTCAAACAAACTGCTTTCAGTATACAAATCCAACAGAGCGGTTGCGAAGAAGGATCTTCAGACGGACCATGACGATGGTTCAAAGTCTTGATATCAATAAAATCCTTTTCAGTTAGGCGGTCTTCATTATCCTCAAAAGGGACACCGACCTGTATACAAAGTTGAGTTATCAAGGAGGGGAAGAACAACCTTCCTTTCTTCTTCTTGCGACATTCATCCACCTCGCGCCAAATTTGGGCGCCCACATTGATTGACCGCCCGGTAAAAATGCAAAGAAGCAGCAGCATATGCTCTTCAGAGACTGTAGTGTCATGGGTAGTAGGTAGAATACGGCTTTTGATGAAATGAAGCCACACATGAGCTTCCAACTGCAATGCCGCAACTTTGATGGAGCGACACACTTGTGTGGAAAGAGTCCACTCCGTGCCCTCCACTGTCGTCAGCCTCAACGCCTCATCCAGGTCATCAACAGAGGGAGCCCTCTTCATAGTCGAGAAAACATCGTCCACTTCATCATCTAAGTTGTAAAAATTATTAATAGTTTCAGGAGACAAGACCACTGATTTACCCCGAACCACGGCCGATAAACCCTCTTTATCCGTCAAAGGTGTGATATTCGAGTAAAATTCCTTGACCAAAGGCGTAATGGGCGGTGGGGGAATCGCCGCAAAAGTTGCCCATCTGTTCAGTGATATCAATTCCACTACAAAACCGAGTTTCTTTAGTTTGCCGGAAGCCTTTTTCCATCCATAGCTGTCTTGATTTCAGACGCTTAAATCTTTCAAAACCACCATGAGCCCGAAATTTAGGTATGTTATCAATCGACCGACTTGCCTTTGTTGTCGAGGGTTTGTCCACCCTCGCCTTTTTAACCGGGGTAGCCTCGGGCTCAGCTTCCTCCATCCCTTTGGCTTTTCTTTTATCGCGCCGGCTAACCTTCCTTTTAGATGAGGTGGGTGCAGCAACCGGCGAAGAAACTTGCGGAGCTTCCGACGGAGGCTCTGCGTTAGATCGGGAGTGGGTGTGCCCGAGTCACTGCTCGGAGCAGCCATCAATTCTGGCGGAATCTTCGCATCAGGTTGAGTTATCTTCCGAGCCCGACGTCTGATTCTCGGCATTGTAGCAAAAATTTCAGGGAAATAGTGAATGCAGGACAGAGGAGACGAGACTAATTTGCTAGAGTTAGAACAAGAGCGCGAGAGATTGGATGGAAGACGTGGATAGTGGGGGCAAAATCGCAGCAAGATAGGGAAATGGGAGAAGTGGAAAGGTCGTGGGGTGGAAGACGAAGAAATGGGCACGGCTCTTTAAACAAGAAGTCAACCAGATTTCTCCCGCCCTTTTGACCAAAATTTCAAGCGAATATTCCACCTTTTACTCCACCCGCTGCAGGTCCAATGTCTTTTACAAGAACTCGTCCACTTCATTCCACAAGCACGAGCTCATCACCTGCATCTAAACATTAACACATCAGCTTACTAGTATAACCCTCATCCTTCTTAAAGCAATGCTATAGCAATTATTAACAACACCAAAAACAAAAAGATAAAAGAGCATAAAATAACTATGTACAAACGAAACACTTGGGCTGCCAAGCGCCTGATCGCCATGGCCACCCATGATACCCATGGTCAGGCGTCCTTCAAAGATGTTGAGGTCTTCTCGCGAACGACCTCGCCACCCCAATAGTGTTTGACACGCTGCCCATTAACCATAATTCACGGCCCGACGTCCCTTCTTGTAACGTAATAGCACCATGGGGTGCTACACGAAGAATTATGAAAGGACCCGACCATCGTGATTTCAGCTTACCAGGGAATAACCTCAGTCTCGAATTAAACAACAACACCTGCTGACCCAGCAAGAATTCTCGGTGCAAGATGTTTTTATCATGCCATTTCTTTGTTTTCTCCTTGTACAACTTTGCATTTTCATAAGCAAACCACCGGAATTCATCAAGTTCACTTAATTGTAACAACCGAGCTTCACCGGCAGCCTTGTGATCAAAATTTAGTTTTTTAATCGCCCAATAGGCTCGATGCTCAAGTTCCAAGGGAAGATGACAAGCTTTCCCATAGACCAACCGGTAAGGTGACATCCCTAAAGGTGTTTTAAAAGCTGTTCTGTAGGCCCACACTGCATCATCCAATCGCATGGACCAATCTTTACGTCCCGGATTCACCACTTTTTCCAGTATGCTCTTTATTTCTCTATTGGAGAATTTCGCTTGACCATTCGTTTGCGGATGATATGCTGTAGCAATCTTGTGGCGAATGTTATACTTAGCTAGAACAACACTCACGGCCTTGTTGACAAAATGTGTGCCTTCATCACTAATGATCGCGCGAGGAGTACCGAATCGTGTGAATATGTTCTTTTGCAAGAACTTGATTACAACCTTCGCGTCATTAGTGAGACTTGCCACGGCCTCCACCCATTTAGATACGTAATCGACCGCCACAAGGATGTAGAGGTTACCAAATGAGGGTGGAAACGGACCCATAAAATCGAGACCCCACACGTCAAAGAGTTCAATTTCCAAAATAAAGTTCATTGACATCTCATTCCGAGAAGATATATTTCCAACTCTTTGACATCAATCAAATTTTTGCACAAAAACATAGGCATGTTTAAACAAGGTCGGCCAAAAATAACCTGATTGAAGTACCTTAGCCGCCGTTCTTTGTCCCGCAAAATGACCACCATATGGGCTGGCGTGACATCTTTCCAAAATCGATTCCACTTCTTCATGCGGAACGCAGCGCTTCAGCAAACCGTCAGCACAGTGCTTATATAAGAATGGTTCATCCCAAAAGTAATGTTTGACCTCAGAAAAGAATTTTTTCTTCTGATGCGATGAGAATTCAGGAGGTAACATTCCACTGACCAGGAAGTTAACAAAGTCCGCATACCAAGGTGTGCTACTGTGGTGAATGCTCATTAATTGTTCATCCGGAAATACGTCCTGAATTTGGACATGAGTTGTGTCACCCCTACCGTCGGCAATCGAGATAAATGATCAGCTACTTGATTCTCTGTTCCCTTCGCCTCTCGACTTCCGGATCAAATTCTTGCAAGAGCAAGATCCACCGAATTAACCGTGGCTCGCATCTTTCTTGGTGATAAGATATCGATGGCTGCGTGATCTCAGATAAACAATCACTCGACCCTACCGTAGGCTCTAAACTTTTCACATGCGAATACTACAAAGAAGTGCCTCTTTCTCCGTTGTGGTCTAATTGATTTGAGCTCCACTAATGTTGTGCTCGCATAATAGATGGAATGGAATACCTTTTCCCTTCGTTGACCCAGTACAGCCCCACAAAGCAAAGTCACTTGCGTCACACATCACCTCAAAGGGCAAAGACCACCGACCAATAATCACAGGGGCTGTCACTAGAGCTCTTTTCAAAATATCAAACGCCTTCAAACATTCGGGAGTAAACTCAAAGTGGCGATTTTGCTCCAAAGAAAGCACATAGTGGTTTAGCAAATTTTGAAAACTTTATAAACCGCCTATAAAATCCTGATGTCCCAAGAAACTCCGCACACCTTTGCAAGTAGTAGGTGGTGGAAGTTTGTCGATCACTTCAATCTTTGCTCTATCCACTTCTATTCTTTTCGATATGTGATGGCCCAGCACGATGCCCTCGCACCATGAAATGACATTTTCCCAATTTAAAACCAAGTGCGTCACCTCAAAACGCTCCTGAACCTTCCCCAAATTACTCTGCATATCCCAAAAGCATCTCCAAACACGAGAAATCATCCATGAAGATTTCCACCGATTTCTCCACCATATCCGAAAATATGGCCATCATGCAAATACCGAACGTTCTTTGGGCATTACAAAGCCCAAAAGGCATTCTTCTAAAAGCGAAAGTGCCATAGAGACAGGTGAATGTGGTTTTGTGTTGATCATCCGGTGCAATAGCAATTTGATGATAGCCAGAATAACCATCTAAAAAACAGAAGAACTCCTTACCGACGAGTTTATCAAGCATCTGATCTATGAATGGCAGAGGGAAATGATCTTTCTTGGTTGCCTGGTTCAGTTTTCTGTAGTCAACACAAACACGCCATCCAGTTATCACCGAGTTGGAATCAATTCTTGTCGATCATTAGCAATCACAGTAATCCCCCCTTTCTTAGGAACGCATTGCACTGGACTTACCCAAGAACTATTCCAGATTGGATAAATAATTCCAGCATCCAGCCATTTAATAACTTCTTTCTTCAGCACTTCTTTCATTGCTGGATTAAGACGACGCTGTTGCTCTATGGAAGTGCTTGGCAATCTTCCAGCAATATCTTATGCATGCACAGAGAAGGGCTGATCTCTTTTATATCGACGATTGACCATCCAATAGCTCCCTTATATTTCCGCAACACCTGTAGCAAAGATTCTTCCTTGTCGTGCTCGAGAGTGGCTGAAATGATTACTGGAAGAATTTCCCCCTTGCCCAAATATGCATATTTCAGATGGTTAGGCAAGGTTTTCAAACTTAACGTTGGAGGTTCGTCGATTGAAGGTTTGGATACCTGGACGACACGATCTGCAAGCCCCAGTGACTTTGGGGATCGGCTGATACGTGGTGTAACAGAATACTTCTCGTCAGAAGGATGCTTAGGAAACCCCCTACCTTGCTCCAACTCCATGAGATCAACATATTCCTTATCACTATTCTCGGACTGAGAAGAGTGCTCTAAGATTGTATTCGCAATGACCGCTCCGTAACTTGAATCATCGAGCATTCTTCCACTTCATCGATACTCATAGCATTGAATACATTGAACGTAACCTTCGATCATTTACCTCATTGTGAGTTCGCCAACATCAATCAAAGTCCTTCCAATTGCAAGGAAAGGACGTCCTAAAATAATAGGAACCTCGTGATCAGCTTCATAATCTAAAATAATGAAATCTACGGGAAAAATGAACTTATCCACCTTTACTAGCACATCTTCAATTTTTCCTTCGGGATGAGCCATAGATCTGTCTGCCAATTGCAAGGTCACTGTTGTGGGTCTAGCCTCCCCTATCCCAAGCTTTCTGAATATTGAAAGCGGCATTAAATTTATACTCGCTCCCAAATCGCATAGAGCACGACCGACATCGTGTCCTCCAATTGAGCATGGAATTGTGAAGCTCCCTGGATCTTTCAACTTGGGTGGGATTTTGATTTTTAACATGGTACTGCTGCTCTCGGTTAGTGCCACCATTTCGAACTCACCCAAACGTCTCTTCTTGGTCAGGATGTCTTTCAAGAACTTCACATAATTTTGCATATGTTCCAAAGCTTCGACCAACGGAATATTAATATGCAATTGCTTTAAGACATCTAGGAATCTCCAGAACTGAGTATCTTGTTGTTTCTTTTTCATCCTATCGGGGAAAGGAGGTGGTGGACGATATAACACATCATCCGTTTGCTTCTGCGATGAATTTTTTGCAGCAGGCTTCTCAACATTAAGAGGTTGCTTCGATGCGTTCGTTGTTGAAACTTTGTTGTAGCTTTTCGCTGACTCATCCTTCTCTTCTTGGTCCAACAATTCTGTTTCATGCATTTGCTTTCCACTTCTTAGAGTGACAACCTTGACATGTTCCTTGTCTTTCCGTGGGTTTTCCGTGTCACTTGGCAGTTTACCAAGTGGTCGATTCCTCATCTGGTTGGCTAATTGTCCGATTCGGACCTCCAAATTCCTTAAAGAAGTGAACTCGCCTCAGACATCGCATCCGCCTTAGCCATATACTCCATCATCAAAGTTTCAATAGATTTGGGCTGTGGGGGAACTTGTTGTCGTCACGGGAATTTTCTTTGCACGTATTTTTCTCATAATTTCCTCCACCATTTGTTCTAGACCCTTGGCCTCCCCACGAGAAATTAGGATGTTGTCTCCATCCAGGATTGTACGTTTGTGAATAAGGATTATTCCTCTGGCCATTCTGATTTCCCATGTAACACACAGAAGCTGGGTTTGATGGACAACTATCAAATGTATGCCCTTCCCCACAATAAACGCATGACACCTCATTCACTTGCATCGTGGGTGCAACCACCGGAACACTTGTCGGCTGAACAGCTGGATTGGCTACTTGCAGGCTCTTTAACATATTGCTCATGGACGCCACTTGAGCGGTTAGTGCCGTCAGGGCATCAACCTCCAAAACACCGGCAACCGATTTCTTTCCCATTGGAGCACGAGAATTGGACCATTGGCAATTGTTATTAGCAATCCTTACCAAGATCTCATATGCCTCATTGTAGGATTTAGAGAGAATAGCCCCATTTGCGGAGGCATCAAGCACCAGACGTGTAGACGCGTTTAACCCATTGTAGAAAGTCTCAAGTTGAATGCAATGCGGAATGCCATGGTGAGGGCATTTCCATAGCATTTCCTTATAGCGTTCCCATGCCTCGCACACTGACTCATCGTCCATCTGTTGAAACGACATGATGTCATTCCGGAATCTCGCATTCTTCGTAGGTGGAAAATACTTCATCAAGAATTTTTTCCCTAGCTCGTTCCATGAAGTGATTGAATCTGATGGAAGACCATTCAACCATGCCTTTGCACGATCTCTTAGTGAAAAGAGAAACAACCGCAACCTCAGTGCTTCGGCCGAAACCCCAGGCAGCTTGAACGAATCACTGACCTCCAACAAAGACCGAAGATGAAGGTGTGGATCCTCTCGTGGCTCACCACCGAATCGCCCCACCGCTTGAAGCATTTGAAACATGACCGACTTCACCTCAAATTGATTTGCTTGCACCTGGTCTTGTAATTCTTGATTTAACTCATTAAACTGGGTTAGCATAATCACGTATATCCCTCTCCGGTCATCGGCAATAACTATGGCATTTCCTCCATTATTTGCATCACCTTCTAGTGCGGCCATTTGGCGGCGCTCTGGGGCTTTTTGCTATCGCTTTCCTCTATGAAAAGTGCTCAATTTCGGATCTAACGGTATAATACCGTTTTGCCTTGCACATATACCACAATCCAAGAGCCCTGTTTCACGAAAAGAAAATAAACAGAGTTAACCACTAATTACTAAGAAACACAAAGTTGCAATATCGACGCAATTTATAATTGGCGATCCCCGACAACGGCGCCAAAAACTTGTTGGTCGTGTAATGTAACACAATATAAGGTACGTGATCGCTCACTTTTCTAACACAAAAATGTGCAAGTATAAAGGTAAGTCGAGTATCGTATCCACAGGGATTGTAACACGAAAACACAGAAGCTAACAATCTAATCCTTTATCATTATCCAAGAACATATTTGGTTTTAAAAGGGTTTGGAGCTTCGAATATTAAATCCAAAGTAAAAGGTAACAACTGCAAAAATAAACGAAAGCAATAAACACTTGAAGAGATAATAAGAAGAAAGACTAACCCTAGGGATGCATTAATCCTATCGACAACGTATGTTTATCCTACTTCCTATCAACCAATTTTAATCCAGACAAGATGGAAGATCACATATATAACCACCAATTTCGCCACGATAATTGTGGCGCTTGATTACTAATTTTCCCTATTATCGTTACGCCTCTAGGTGAAAATAAGTAAATCCAAAAGGATCACAAAGAATATGCTTCCTACGAATGTTCCTATCTCACCACGACTCAAGGCTTATTCAGACATGCATTCAAGATCGATCGACAATTGAAACGGTTAAGTAATTAATCGGCAACTAGATATGCATCAAGATTGATCGAAATTAACACATATAATTAAGCACCAAGAATCATAAATCAATGCCTGGAAGGTAAATAGCAATAGCAGGAATCACAACATTTAGGATAGAATCATGCAAACCCTAGGATTAGAACGGAAATTAGCTAGACATAATAAATGAGATAAAATACGAAATAATCATAGTAATAGGAATTAAATAGATAAAACCCGTAGTGTAGCGTCGGAAGAACAATCGTTGGGTTCGTATCCCAACCTCAGCGAAAAACGGTAAAAACACGGAAATTTTTCGGACAAAAGCGTTCAAGCGTCAACAATATGTAAAACTAGTGTAGAAAATGCAAAACTAATGCTAGATGGTTCCAAATCAAACTAGAATGCAAAATATGAAAGAACATGAAAACCGAGTCAAACGCATCGAGGTCCGGGGCGCGAGGCGGCTATGCCCTATTTATAGACAAAGGGTGAAAACCCATTTTCGCTCATCCGCTACGCCGGATCGAGTCAGCGGTCGCGAGCTCGGTCGCTAGTATCTTTGCGCTGCCTTCTTTGGCTTCATGCTGTGACTTGCGGCCGCTAGGTGAGCTTCGCGACCTGGCTCGCGGTCGCTAGCCATGGTCGTGAGAAATCGGGCAGAAACTCTTCTTCGGAGGCATCTCTCGCGATCGCTTCTCGCGGTCCTGTGGTGTGCTCGCGTTGTATGGTTTTTCCTCGCGGCCGAACTCGCGGTCGCTAGGTCGGTCGCGAGACATCATCCAGGCGCCAATTTTCGGCTCACGACTGGGCTAGCGGCCGCGAAGGTGGTCGCTAGCCCCTATTTTTGCCCTTCTTTTGCTCGTGCTTCGTTCCATGCTTCGATTATCATCTTATAAGCCTACAAAACATCAAAGAGGAACCCAAGAGAAGTATCTTCCAAAAATATATAAAAGCATTAAGATCCGATACATAAACGCACTTAATAGATCTAAAATCATCTTAAATTATCAACAATAAACGTGTAAAAATTGTTGGATTTGTATACTGAAAGCAGTTTTGGTTGAGCTTGTATACAATGTTTCGTTACCACTATTACAATCTCCTATCTCGAATTGATTACTTGATCGCATATATCCGTGTCCCCTTATCTCATATATAAGTTAGATCTACAGTGTGTAGAAGATCACGTAAGTCTCGTATGATTGGTCAAGCTTAATGAGATATAAAAGAATCACACCGAGACAACTTGAGGACGAGTTGTCGATATAGTCATGTATAGATAAGAAGTGACTTGACTTGGTTGCTTGTCTATGCCGGCACGCCTCGACGTATTGATGGATCACGGTGAGACGAGTTCTTCTATCCGACCGTCGTGAAGAACCAAGATCTCGTGACTTACGATGATCTAAACCTCGATAAGGTATTAGGTGAGTATGAAAGGTCGACCATCACTTTGACTTGTTATGGGTGAGGGTTATATGTTCTAACCCAATATTCTCTCGTGATCTGGGTGGTGGCAAGGCTTGTATGTCATGCTAGTTATCTCAGACGAGACACCGTATCCGCTTAGGACGATGACGCCCCTTAACGAGCTCAAAAGGTTTATTGTACTAAACCCCGCAGTTGAGTTAGCTCAAGTACAATAATAAGGTTGAGTGGTACTACTTAAGGAATTAAAGATATTAATTATTTTAAGCAATGTAATGCTCTAAATAATTAATGGACGCGATATCTTAAATACGGGATTCAGAATGTCTAAGTGTAAGTCTGACTCACCTTCTGTGAATAAATGGGTAAGTCAAGATTTATTCTCTAGTGGCATGAATGAATGTTTATAAATTAATTTATGTTCGGGCCGAACATAAGATAATTAATTTATTTGAGGCCCATCTTATTCCTTGAATTTGATCCTGGTCGGCCCATCCAAAGCCCGTAGCCACATGGAAATCGGTGCCTCCTATCCTCTAAGGCAAGGATTTGGTCTTTTTATCCATAAGGATATTATTATATTTATGGATATGCATGGATCCTTTCCTAATGGGATTATGGTAATGCATTATAAATATAAGGTAAGAGATAAGATCAAAGCTAATCCTTAATTATCCTATCTATATTTTCGAGAATTCCAAGAGAAAATTGGTAGAGATTTTCGAAAGTCTTAGAGAGAAATAGGGTGATTTTCTGTAGCATTCTCCATAGATCGTCCTCACTCGACGTTAGAGATTGGGCAACCGGGATACAGTCCAGAAGATCAAAGCACGATTCTCGATCCGTTCATCCCGTTCATCCCCGATAGATTCAAAGGTAAACACGAGAAAACCCCTACGTGTTGCAATTAATTATATAGACGCATGCTAGGAATATAATCAATGTATGGTGAATTAAACATCCAAGATAGATCATCGTGAGAGGTTAAAACCGTTTTCCTTACACTGGTATCGAGCTCGGATCGATTCGCTCGCTGGATTAATTCACGCTTGATTATACGCGCGCAATTAATTAATTAATTGTTGGATCCGCTGCTCATCGTGGCTCGGTTTTATTTTTTCGATTTTGTTTTTCACCACGAAAATCCGTGGTTAGATTAGATTTTTCCCCGTAAATCTTATCCGTAAAGAAGAACGAAGACGAAAGTACGAAGAACGAGACGACGAAGACTTGTCGGAGAAAACGGACGCACGGCGCGAGCATTAACGCCGTGCCATACGCACGCTTCTCGGCGGCATCGGCGAACAAGGCGGAGGCACGGGCTGCAAGCCACGGCCGGACGCGGCAGAGTTTCGCAGCGCCCGGCGATCTCGACAGCTGGCGCGCGGCACGGGCGACACGGGCAAGACGGGGTCGCAGCTCGGCGGCCGGGCATGCGGGGCGCGAACTGCGCAAGGCCTCGCACGCCGGCTACCGAGGGTGCGGAACCTCGTCAGAAGGCCGCGAAGCGCCACGCGACCGCGAGCCGCCTGGCAGGCGCGGCAGCAGCGCAAGCATCGCGCGGCGGGTTGCGCCGGTGGTTCTCGGCAGATCACGCCGGAAACCTCAACGAGGTCTCGGCAGGTGCGCTGGCGACATGCGAGGAAACCTTAGAGCGCAGCTCAAGGCGCGGCGTGTGCAAAGCGACGCAAGAAGAAAACCTCAACGAGGTTTGCGCCGATACGGGCACGCGAGGCGCGCGAATCTCGCGAGGGCTCGGCGGCGCCGGCAGCCCGCCACGAGATTCGCGCAGAAACCTCAAGGTCACGGATTCTCGACGCCAGCGCGCCGCCGCGTGGCAAGAGGGTTGGGCGGCGGCGATGGCGGCGCGAATGGGTCGTGCCCCAGCGCTGCCCAATTTTTAAATCGACCCGCCCGCTTGTTCGGGTCAACCCGACCCGGATTCGACCGACCCGCTTTTTTCAACCCGCATCCGATTTTTCGACCGCCCAGCTTTTTTCGACCTGCTCCACCGCTCCGCCCAAATCCGCTTTTGTCGAATCCGTCCGTGCCCGCACGCGAGGCCGCCAAAGATTATAAAGATCAGACTTTGCAATTCTATGTAATAGATTAGGCAGAAAGTGTGTTCCACGAGTGGGCCACAATGAACGCTTTTTTTTATTTTTTAATCGCTCATCGATGTCGTGGATGTTTAAATTATGCGTACATGCTATGTATGTTTAAATTACGAGACAAACATATTATATGTTTCGTGATCGACGCGCATAGTAAGCATGCTAGGTTTATCGCATTTTCAAGCATATTTTAGAATTCTCCGAGCATGTTTTACATGTCGAGTTCTATAGAAAAGCATGCTAGATTACGTGATCTCGCATGGACAAACCTTTTGAAACAAAAGACTAAGCTAAGTAAACCCGACATATTAATTTTCAAATTAAATGTCAAGACCTCCACTTTTTGATCTCTAAACAAAGCGAGACGACCGTGAGTAAACGCCCACACGCTGGCTTGCTTGCACTGCTTATCATAAGTTTGTTAGATGAGATTTCTAAATAAAACCTTTAAATCTATTGAGAAGTGGGAGTTTCATGTAAACGCCCACACGCTGTGGCTTGTATGTGCGATTTTTATAAGTTCTCTAGAGATAGTTTTAAAATGAGATAACAAAGGAATTTGATCGAAGCGGTATGGTCCTAGTGAGTATGCCAATTCTAAGAATTCATTTTCTCTTGTTAAAATTGTGGTCATTGCTAGACATCACCGAGTACAACTTCCCGCCAAGTCCCTTCTTGCGATAGTGATGTGGTTCAGTAAGGTCCAATCATTAATTTCATTTGTCATAAGGATAAGTCGACATGGATTGAAATTAAACGACTAAAAGGTATATTTTAGTCCGGTCGAGGGTTCATATGTAAACGCCCACACGCTGCGGCTTGTATGTGGAATTGCTTGGCGATTGGAGGTTTCAATTAATATTGTTTTATCAAAAGGTTACAATATTATTGTTACGAATTATGTGCGATCGATGCTTATGTGTTTACATTATCTTTTCAGATATGTCTCTTACATCGATTATCAATATGCTCGCACAAAACCCTTATCCGTCCGAATTTTTTCGAGTGGAAACGAAACATGGAATATGTTCTTATCATTTGAAGAACACATGTTTGTTCTCACTACTCCTAAACCCGATGCCCTTCATCGACGATCGACTAACGAGCAATGAGAGTCAAGCAGACTTTAGCATAAGTCAAACAATATGGCCAAATGCTATATGATGACTACTATGTCCAAAGGCTTGCAGTGCAAAGATCATCGATGGTAGACGCGATCGAAATTTGGTCAAGTCTCGAGAGTAAGTTTGGGCAATCGGATCGGACATCCGCCCCCACAATGAGAGAAATCTTGGCGTGTAAGATGGAAGAAGGAAGTTCGTCCATGAACATATCTCCCACACGACTCATCTCATGGATATTCTTGATCGGTTGGGAGGAGGTATTGACGGCAAGCAAAGGTCGATATCATCCTTAACACACCGCCCAAGTCTTTGAGAATTTTGGTGAACGCGATCATGAGCAAGACCGAGTATACACTTAGTCGGTTGTTTAATGATCTCGTGGCCGGAAGGAGTCATGGGTAAAGGAGCACATGCTCTTGCTAGCACATCTAGGGGCCCAAATTTTCCGTTGAAAATGGAAAAGAAAAGGGCACCAAAGGTGGTAGAGGCAAGGAAATAGTGGGAGTAATGGGAACAAAACATGTTCGCCACGGAGGCTTAAATAAGCCAAAGGAGAGGCAAGTGCTTCAAGTGCGGCAAGACCGGGCATTGAAGGCTAAGTGCCCTATGCTCATGCTCTAGGTACGCCATTTGCTTTAGTAACGGAAACATGTTTAGCAACTTGTTCAACCCATTCTCGGGTAGTAGACATGGGTCGCGATCGATCATGTTTGTTACACCTTGTAGGGGTTCCCGCGACAAGTGAGCTGGATGATGGCGAGATAACGATCTCTATGGGCAACGCGGCAAAAGTCGAGGCTGTTGCAGTCGGAGATGTAACTTTATGTTTTGATAGAACAGCTTTTAGTATTGAAAGATGTTTTATATGTGCGGATTTTCATGAGCCTAGTTTCGCTTTCAAATTGTTTATTCATGGATATTTCGTTATTTTTGATAGTGGTGTTTCTATCATAAGAAATGACGAAGTTATCTGTGTTGGCACATTATATAATTCACTTTATACTATTTCTGCCAAACATAATACCTATAACTATGTTGCATCACCTACAAACCTTAAAAGAGAAAGTTTTCTTAGAAGATGATAACACATTTCTCGGCATCTTAGATTAGGTCACATCAATCTAAAATGATCCAAAGGCGGCTAAGAATGGAGCGTTGGGTGATCTCACAGTTACTACTGCTCCCGCCCCGCGAATCTGTATAGAAGGTAAGATGTCGACTGCACCCTTCAAAGCGAAGGGTTATAGAGCCAAAGAAGTGTTGGAGCTAGTCCATTCGACTGTGTGGACCTATGTCCACACAAGCTCGTGGAGGGTATGAGTATTTTGTCACTTTCATCGACGACACTCAAGGTACGGATACGATACCGCTTCACCGCAAGTCCGAATGCTTTGAGAAATTCAAAGAGTTTAAGGCGGATGTGGATTTAAGCTTGGTAAGAGTATCAAGTCATCATGGGATCGATCGCGGTGGCGAATACCTCAAGAACGAGTTTATAGACTACTTGGTGCAGTGTGGGATTACTTCCCAGCGCACTACACTGGGCACACCACAGAAAAATGGTGTGTTAGAGCGAAGAAATAGGACTCTTTTGGAAATGGTTAGATCAATGATGAGTTATGCAAGATTGCCTATTTCGCTCGGGTATGCCATTAGAAACAATGACATACTTGCTAAATCTAGTACCATCCAAGTCACTCGAAAAGACCCCTTCGAGTTGTGGTTTGGGCGAAGCCTCAGTTTAAGCCACATAAGGATATGGGGCGAGCCCAAACACATGTCTTTGAACAAGAAGGCGACAAGTTGGAAGCTAGATCCGACGCAAGGTCGTTTATGGCTATCCTAGAGGAACGAAGGCGGTTCATTCTATAGTCCTAAGGATCGAAGGTCATTATTAGACTAATGCCCGATTCTTAGAAGAGGATTATATGACAAACCATAAATCCAAAGTTGAAATCATTCTTCGAGAATTAGAAGATGATCGTATTCCACCACCGATTAGGCTAAAGGTGCGAGATGTCGAGTCTAGTGGGAGGATCGACACAAGATAGAGGAAATGAGACAAGTTCCTTAAGCTTCCGCCGTAGGAAGTCTCATGTACGCAATGCTATGTACGAGGCCGATATCGCCTATGCGGTAGGTATAGTAGCTAGATATCGCCTAACCTCGACAAAGCTCATTCGATCGCGATAAAGCATATACTCAAGTACCGAAAGGACTCGAGATTATAGGTGGTTTACCATGCAGATAGTCTAATGCCTTTGGGTTATCTGACTGGATTTCCAAGCCGACCGTGATGAGAAAAAGTCTACCTCGTGCTATGTGTTTACCTTGGGAGGTGGAGGAGCCGATCTGGCGGAGTGCAAAGCGGTGATGCATTGCGGACTCTACCATGGAAGTCGAATATGTAGCCGCCTTGAGGTCGCTAAGGAGGTCAGATGGTTCAAGAACTACCTCATGGATCTAGGTGTGGTACCGGTTTTCCCAAGAGTATCATAGTTTCTCGTGATAACTCGGTGCGATGAGCAAACACGAAGGAACCACCGACCCACAAGGCGACCAAACACATAGAGAGAAAGTACCATGTCATACGAGAAATCGTGAGGCGAGGGGACGTCTTGATTGAAAAGATTGATACGACGGATAACCCAGCGGATCCATTCACAAAAGCTCGCCGCAAAAAGTCTACGGCGCACGTTCGAGGACTCGATTGCGCTTGATGGCACCCACTTAGAAAGGAAACTTTTGTATAAGTGGGAGTAAGCAAAGTGATGGTTTTGTTTGTAATAGCAAGTAGAGAGACACATTGTATACTAAAAGTTTGCTTTAGTATAAGTGGGAGATTGTTGGATTTGTATCGAAAGCAGTTTTGGTTGAGCTTGTATACAATGTTTCTCGTTACCACTATTACAATCTCCTATCTGAATTGATTACTTGATTGCATATATCTCGTGTCCCCTTATCTCATATATAAGTTAGATTATACGAAGGTGTAGAAGATCACGAAGTCCGTATGATTGGTCAAGCTTAATGAGATATAAAAGAATCACACCGAGACAACTTGAGGACGAGTTGTCGGTATGATAGTCGCGTATAGATAAGAAGTGACTTGACTTGGTTGCTTGTCTATCTTTGTAACGTCTCGACGTATTGATGGATCACGGTGAGATGAGTTCTTCTATCTGACCGTCGTGAAGAACCAAGATCTCGGTGACTTACGATGATCTAAACCTCGATAAGGTATTAGGTGAGTATGAGTTGCTGACCATCACTTTGACTTGTTATGGGTGAAGGTTATATGTTCTAACCCAATATTCTCCGCATCTTGGGTGGTGGCAGTGCTTGTATGTCATGCTAGTTATCTGTATCGAGTCACCGTATCCGTTTAGGATGATGACGTCCCCTTAAGGAGCTCAAAAGGTTTATTGTACTAAACCCTGCAGGTTGAGTTAGCTCAAGTACAATAATAAGGTTGAGTGGTACTACTTATGAATTAAAGATATTAATTATTTTAAGCGAATGAGAATGCTCTAAATAATTAATGGACGTCGATATCTTAAATACGGGATTCAGAATGTCTAAGTCAAGTTCGACTCACCTTCGGTAATAAAGGGGTAAGTCAGCATTTATTCTCTAGTGGCATGAATGAATGTTTATAAATTAATTTATGTTCTGGGCTGAACATAAGATAATTAATTTATTTGAGGCCCATCTTTATTCCTTGCATTTGATCCCTGGGCTGGCCCATCCAGGCCCGTAGCCACATGGAAATCGGCGCCCCCTATCCTCTAAGGCAAGGATTTGATCTTCTTTATCCATAAGGATATTATTATATTTATGGGATATGCATGGATCCTTTCCTAATGGGATTATGGTAATGCATTATAAATATAAGGTAAGAGATAAGATCAAAGCTAATCCTTAATTATCCTATCTATATTTTCGAGAATTCCAAGAGAAAATTGGTAGAGATTTTCGAAAGTCTTAGAGAGAAATAAGGTGATTTTCTGTAGCATTCTCCATATATCGTCCTCACTCGACGTTGGAGATTGGGCAACTGGGATCTGCCCGTAAGATCAAAGCACGAGTCTCGATCCGCTCATCCTGCTCATCCCACGATAGATTCAAAGGTAAACACGAGAAAACCCCTACGTGTTGCAATTAATTATATAGACGCATGCTAGGAATATAATCAATGTATGGTGAATTAAACATCCAAGATAGATCATCGGGAGAGGGTTAAAATCAGTTTTCCCTACAAAAATCGCTTTTATCAAACCCCCAAACTTGAAGCATTGTTTGTCCTCAAACAAAACAAAACAGAAAGAAAGAAAGACACAACGAAAGATCAACGAGCGTCAGCAAAGGTGATTACCATAATCAAGCCTCCGAAATAATTTAAAGCTTAAAAACATTAGCGCACATGACGACATTAGTCAACTCGACAATGTACAACCATTGAAAGCAAAAATCTCATTCAATTCAACCTTCACAACGGCATGTGTGTAAGATATAAGATACACTCAAACTCATAATGAAATTAAGGACGTGTATACACTCACAGATCAATGCAATGCAAAATCTTACCATAGGCTTGCCGTTTCTCTAATATCTCCTCCATATCAAATGCGTTCAAATTAGGATCAAAAAGGTCTTTTCATAGGTTATAATGTAGGCACATTGGTTAAGGTAGGTTGATATATGGCTAAGTGACTTAAACTTTACTCCAAGCACCACCATTCATACTTTCGACTCATATGGACTTTGTCCATTTCTCTTTCTTTCCAACATGCTAATTAAACGTTCATGCATACTCAAGATACCAATCTTTTGCTCATCAAATCCCTTTATGCTCACACTAGTCACAAAATATTTTTCTTTTGCATCTTTTTTTTTTTTAATAGAGCTTATAGGGTCTATTCTTTTCAACAGAGGTACCATTCTTTTCAACACACGTATCTTTCTATCTCTTATCCCAACTTAATATATCAAAACCACTTTTACTCCCCTTGATTCCATATCCATCCTCACCTCCTATCATCCGGTTAACAGAAAAATAAAGTCTAACAAAGGCTCAAAGAAGGCGACAAATGGTATATATCATAGGGTTAGTGTATGGGTAAATATGTGGTTGACAAAGATGGCCTTTTATCATTTCCATATTCGAAATACATATTGCAGTCTCGACACAGAACATACGGCAAGTTCTAGAAGATGATTACATGCACGATATCACACAATTAAAAGAAACTGTATCAAGATGTTTATATAGTGAAGCTCAAGTCTCACGGTTTTAAGTAAATGGTGAAAAACACCAAGCTAAGCAATCTCAAGTCATTCATGCGTCATTTTCTAACATATCATGTGCACTATCAACATATATTTCAAAAAAATTCTATCATCATTGGCCACATGGATTAACACATTTCACTTAACTCGTTGATCGACAGAAACGACAACAAAAATAAAAACACGACAAAAGCCCCAAAGCATAACAACTTTACAAGAAAACATAAAAAACATAAACATTACTCTCAACCAACCAAACTCGACCACTCCCCCCAAACTTATTGTGAACAACTGTGAAATGGAGGCAGTAAGGTTTGCAGAAAAGAGTAGTTGGGAGAGAGACCTTACCTCGTATACCGTGCTACTCCGACGGCGGATAAAATCCTCGCCACTGATCCCACCTCTGCATCATCTCCATCATTTGTCTTTGGTGCTCTTGATGTGCTTGGTGTTGGGCGAGGAGGGCTTGTTGTTGTTCGAATTGGGCCTGCTGTTGGACCAAAATGGATGTCAGGCGCCCGTCAATGTGGTCAAGACGACCATCTATGCGATCCAAACGCTCGAAAATCTCGGGGTTGCCTTGAACGGGTTGTGGGTGTAGCGTGCCGCCTGTCTCGGGCACCTCCTCCTGCTCGACTGCCTCTTCTCGTTGTTCGCCCTCGATTTCCCCTTGCGCATTTAAGCGCTGAGCCCATGCGTGGTGAATAGGTGCGTTCAAGTTCCAATTGGAATCCGGTGGCCTAAATCCGCTTAACCGGGTGAGCTCTGTGTGGGGCAGACGAAATATAGATTGGTCGTGCTTGTCGTATAGCAGCCAGAGGTGACGGCTCAGGTGTCTCTTCAAGAACGTCTGGACGTATAGACAGGGCTTGTCCAGGAAAATATCTTGAGAGATAGGACTCTCACGAATCGTTACCCCGAAAAAATCGGCAATGGGGGTAATGAATCCCCCTATGCATATCTGTGCGTTCCCCGAAACCTCGGCTTGCATCTAGAAGTGCTATGCGAGAAACATGTCGGCATGTATCTTTTGGTTCATCGCAGCCCCAATCAAGAGACTCATGTCCTGTGAAAGGACTGTTCCGGCATTGTTGCGGCCATGTATGGTGAAGGTAAGCAGGCGATGAAAGTAGCGGACACCGGATTTCGTGAGGAACCGCAGCGCTGGAGGTGTCATAGTGCGGGTTCTGCTCGAGAGATGTGTCCACGAACAATGGCCACACATTCTGTGGTGAGGTCTCTAGATCCCCGATATATTGACCCTCGGGATGGCCATTGATGATACCATTCAGTTCATCCACTGAGAGTTAGTGGGGCTCGTTGTCTATCTAGAATGTGATATAGTCCGGCGACCCTTGCGTCTTGTGTACTCGGACGATCGAAGGAATTTGAGTGAGGATCCCAGATGTCGATAGTCGTCGTGATAATAGAATATAAACGGTCCTCTCTCAGCCAGCCACGTTACATCGTTGGCTATCCCCATGGCTTGGCAAGTCTCTATGCACATAAATCTTGAGTGTTGGTGCTTCATCTGTATCAATCTCTCCAACGATCCCTTGACGAGGTATTTGGCAGTCGGACCCAAAAATTCTCGGGGTGAAACTCATCATGTGACTCGTCATGTGAAGAAGAGACGACCTCCTTGTCCTTGCGTTTGTGTTCGGAAGCACGCGACATAATGTACCTAAAAAGATTTCAAAGTTAGCGCTCGTAGTATTAATAAAAACAAAGCAAACGTCAACCCAATAAGAGTTTCCCCAAACTTGAACGTAAGAAAACTCCCTCCCCATACTAACATATGATTTTTATAAGGAAAATCAAGGGAGAGAACACACACACAACTCAAAAACGAGTGGAAAATGCATTCTGGGACGTCTCGCGGCCGACCTCACGGTCGCGAGGGTGGTCGCGAGGGATCACCTCACGCCGCGAAAGAAGCTTCGCTAACGCCACAGACGCCGTGGCCAACCTAGCGGTCATGAGCACCAATGTGCAATGAGCATGATAGCAAAAAGTTTAGGCGATTTTTCGAAAATTTCCAACCCAAATCAACAATGTAGGCAAAGTAAACCAACAATACACATCTATGAACAACAATAGACCTAACATTGGAAGAAACATGCTCATACACCATGTAAATGTTTCGAAAATAAGCTCTAGGTCACCAATTTCTCAATAATCCACACAAGAAACAATGATATGTAAAACCCTTCTAAGACATGCTTCAAAACGTAAATCTAAGAAGAAGTGAGAAAATGTAGCATACCTTGAGTGGATTTCCTTTGAAAACACAAGAAATTGAAGAGAAAATGTTGTTGGGTGCTTGAAAGGGGTAGTTTTGCGGAAAAATGTGTGTGTGTGTGTGAAAAATAGGGGAAAAGGGGTAAAATCTAGGGCAAAAGACGCGGGTTGACGTCCGGGCGCAGGTCGGGTCATGCCTCGCGGCCGTGCTCATGGTCGCGAGCTCGGTCGCTAACTGCGCCCGGATTTGAAAAACATGCACTACCCGATTTCTCGCGGCCACTCCTCGCGGTCGCGTGGGTGGCCGCTAGCCATGTCCGTGCTAGGCAAATAGCCACTGCCCGATTTCTCGTGGCCATTCCTCGCGGTCGCGAGGGTGGTCGCTAGGTAGGCTCTTTTTTTTTTATAAAGCCATAAAACTTTGGGGACACAAACACAACCAACAAGACACGACACAAATAAAAGAAAAACAAAACAAGCAAAAACGACAAAAATAAAGCATGTAAAACTGTTGGGTTACCTCCTAACCAGTGCTAGAGTTATCGTCGCTAGCTCGACGTTACTTCTCATCATGGTTCGTTGAGCTTGGTCACCTTGACTTCTCGGTCGAGAAGTGTGACTTGAAGTAGGATTTGAGGTATTGGCTGTTCACCTTGAAAATATTGCCACTCGAGTCTAGCAATTCATAGCTTCCATTGGCATGTGCACGGTAGACAGTGTATGGACCCGACCATCTAGATTTCAGCTTTCCAGGGAAGAGACGGAGTCGAGCATTATAAAGAAAAACTTCATTACCCGGTGAGAATCCTTTGGGACGTATGAGAAGGTCGTGGAATTTACGGGCTCGTTCCTTGTAGATCCGGGAGTTCTCGAACGCTTCGTTCCTCCATTCATCGAGCTCCAACAATTGGTCAACTCTCATCAAGCCGGCCTCTTTAAAATCCATGTTGATTCTCCTTGTGGCCCAATAAGCTTTGTGTTCCAATTCAACCGGCAAATGGCAAGATTTCCCAAATACCATTTGATATGGAGATAGACCTATAGGTGCTTTGTAGGTAGTCCGGTAGGCCTAAAGAGCATCATCCAATTGCTTGGCCCAATCATTCCTATTAACAATCGATTTCTCCAAAATTTTCTTTATCTCTCGGTTGGTGAGCTCAGCTTGCCCATTCGCTTGCGGATGATATGGGGTGATGACTCTATGCTTCACGCCATACTTAGCTAGGACATTGCCCAGCCACTTGTTGTTGAAATGCGATCCACCATCGCTGATCAATGCCCTCGGCACTCCAAATCGAGTAAGAATATTCTTGTGGAGAAACTTTATCACTACCTTGGAGTCGCTCGTGGCTGTGGGAATCGCCTCTACCCATCGGGAAACATAATTTACAGCGAATAAGATGTACGTGTAACCACAAGACATGGGAAACGGACCCATGAAGTCGATCCCCCATACGTCAAATAGTTCCACTTCCATGATGGTCTTCTATGGCATCTCGTCTTTCTTAGTGACGTTTCCCATTCTTTGACAACTGTCACAACTCTTGATAAAAGATTGGCAATCCTTGAAGATCGAAGGCCAATAAAATCCACTTTGGCAAACCTTTGCCGCCGTTTTGGCCGCTGCAAAATGTCCTCCATTTAAATAACTATGGCACTCATAGATTATGCTCTCTCATTCTGTTTGGGGAATACAGCGACGTATCAAGCCATCGGCACATCGGCGGTAGAGATGGGGATCATCCCAATAATAAAACTTGACATCGTGGAGAAACTTCTTTTTCTGATGATGACTGCACGACGGAGGTAAAACTCCAATGACCAAGTAGTTCACAAAATCTGCGTACCATGGTGTATGATCAATGATGCTCAATATGTGCTCGTCTGGGAAGTTCTCCTTGATCCCAATCCTCTTGTCTTCTCCTTCGACTGGCTTCTCTAATCTCGATAAGTGTTCTGCAACCATATTCTCGCAACCTTTTCTATCTTTAATCTCCATGTCGAACTCTTGAAGAAGGACGATCCACCTCACCAATCTCGGCCTCGAATCCTTCTTTCGTTGTACGGATGACGAATGGCGGCATGATCGGTGTGGACAATTGTAATAACCCAAAAAATTTAAAACTTTTATTAGTGATGTTTGAATCACTTAGTTGTGGTTCTTAGTCCTTAATTATGTTTAAGGAAACCAATGAAATGAATTAGAATCGATTCGGAGATCGAATACTAAAGAAATCAGCGATAACTAGTCCCACAGGATTAGGGTTTTCGAGTAGCTTTGAACATAGAATGAAAGATCGAGAATGAATCTTCATGAGCGGATTTCATTTTTAGAATTCTCACACGAAACATGTGAGAATGCGAAGAATGAGAATTTTTGGGCATCTTGCCGGTCGGTCTTAAAACACTATTTACGAGCGGAACAACTTCCATCCGTGCTAATCGTAATAAATGGTGATAACAACCAAAATCATGAAGGAATAATTTATTATGAATTTAGAAATTATAAGAATCAATTTCAAGGAATTCTGAAGAACTTAACCGAACATAGGGTAAAATATACCGGAAAACCCTAAATTGATCCGAAAGACCCAAAACTCGAACCGAGGGTCTAAATTAATAAAATATGCTTTATAAGACTCAAATTAATTATAAGCTCAAAATTCAATAGAATTTTGAATGAGCATATTTTAATCGCCGAAGTTTTCCGCGATAACTCGGAATTGACTTATCGGACGTCGTCCGAACTTCATGAAATTTTTATAAACATTGAAATAAGTCATTTGGAGGATTTTTAAGATGATAAAACCTTAAGGTTCCGAGAAATCAATCGAAAGCGCGTTAAAACTTAAAGAGTCGGTATTAACATACCAAAACGGGTTATTTGACCAATCCACCTCCCAACTACCACTAAGACCACCCCAAAATGGGCAATGACAGCTCTAAGGTCTGCAATAACAAGGGAGAAACGTTAATGGTCAGACCTCATTCACCCTTTTACATTTTGCTCTCATTTTCAAATTTCTCTCTACACTTTTCAAACTCCCAACACTAAATCCTCCCTCCCCAACCTTTCCACACTCAAATAATAGTTCTAAGACCATAGGAAGGTATTATTCATCATCCTCTTCCATCCTAATGGAGTGGAATTTTTATTTTGAATTTTTGGGTTTAAAAACCCTAGTTTACTCCTCATTTTTTTCATGACTTTAGAGCCATCAAATGCTCTCAAGCCATGAACAAAAAATTCTTATAATAATGTTATAAGGCTACTGTAAAAATTTCATAATTTTTGGAGCATGTTTGATTTTTTATTTATTTATGCTTTATTTCTTTTTAAATATGATAAAGCATGATTTTATGAATACTATTTGATATTGTTGCTTGTTAATGTATTATAAGCATGTAGAATAAATATGGTAATTTTAGAATATTTTGGAATTTTCTTGTATTTGTTTGATTTTATTTGTTGAGAAATAGTTGAGATATAGTGTTTAATATATGATATGAACATCATACATTAATCTTGAAAATTTTGAAACACTACTCCTATTTTTTCAAAATGGGCAGAATATATTTAAGTATTTTTAAGCCATTATTTGATTTTATTTGTTGGAAATAATAGGATATATGATGTTTAGAAATAATATGAACCTAATATGCATTGTTGGGAATTATTGAACACATATGTAAAATATGTGTGAGGACAAAAAAATTCAAGCATTTGGTTCATATTATAAATATTAGTTGATATTTAATGTTAATATTACATGTTTATTTCATATATAAACATATTATGCGAGATTGGAATTTATTGAATATGTATATATATAAATGTGGAATTACGAAATGATTTAAAGATGAAAAGCATGGTTTTAAAATTTTAATGCATGATATGAAGTGATATTTCATGTTTAGTATATAGTATAAGCATGATATAATTTTGTGGAATTTATTGAACACCAAAGCTTACTAATTTAAATGACCGAAAGTTTGAGACTTTTAACCCATGGTTTAAAAATTTATATGATGATATTGAGTTGGTAATTAAACTCTATAATATGATAGGAGTATAATGTGATTTTATTGGAATTTATTGGATGCATATGCTAATTGTTGCTAATTATCGAAGCGTAATAGAATGGCTAAGTATGGGTTTAATTTTGATGATGAATGATGCTATGATAGTAATATGAAACTTTGGATAAATGGTTGTGATTAGGGTGAATGAATTGAACACTTATGCACACTTACATAATGATTGTGTATTACATTAGAAATTAGGGTTTTCTAATGCTTAGTATAGTTTATGTTGTGTATGGTTTCGTTGATGTTGAATGTTTATGTTTATGTTGGACCGACAAACCAAAACCCGAACGTAAATAACATAATACTATATGAGCGAGAATCAAAAGAAATCGACCAATTTCGATAACTTAAGGCGGAATAAGCGAGAATCGAAGTTAGACACAAATTAGGGTTTTATTAATGAAAGGATACTCAAGCGTGAGTTCTACGTTAGAAAAACCAAAAGTCGAGCTCTAGCGTTAATATTCAATAACGACAACTCAATACGATATTAGTCGGGCGTAAACACAACTCGATAATGAATAACGATTATCGACATATGTAACCTCCGTGAGTTAAGTTAAATAGACAATGTCGAATGTGTAAGCAACGATTCGAACATAAGATGTCGATCCTTATGTCTCAAAAGCCGAGTTAATATTCTCAAGTACTTCATTTATTCTTAAGTACTAATTACTTACATGATAGCATATGTCCACTTGAATTGTAAGTCGATATTCCTCTTTTAATTATCGTGCTAATACGACAAGTCGTCGACATAACCTACTGGGGCGTAACTATAATTGTTAAGTCTAGTTGGTGGCTTGAGAATATCCTAATTTACCAATCATAATTTGATTATCGATAACCTATAACGTAATAACGTTATAATAAAACTAAGGTTAAGAGTCAAGGATAAACTGAATATGTGATTCATAATTGAAGTTCACCTATGAGCGATGAGGTAATATAGCTTGAGAATGGGGATGTAAGATAATAGAAATTATCTTAAAACAATCACATAAAATCATAAAGAAACCTTAATTGGAAACTTTAAGTCGTAATTTATAAGCGACCATCGATCGATAGAAAGAACCAAGAACGGCTATTTTCTTATGAAGGGTTCGATCGGGCGTGAAGTTCTTGAGGAAGGATACTCACCCCTTTCTTTTAGAACCACTAGCTTGGATTAGCGGTGGGCTTTCTTGAAACAAAATGATTATGCATAACTCAAAGCATGATTTACAAAAGCTTTATGAAATATTATCGCATGAACCGTTATTGACTGCCAAATATTTATGTTTTGTTGTGTCCATATATGAGGTTGATTTGTCCAAATGTGGGACGAGAATTGAGTGGTATATGTGAATGAGTTGGTCCACCAACGTTAAAAAAGGGTAACGATCGGATCCGACTTAGTTGAGGACTAACTCGGATTGTGTACACGATGGATGTTGTGTGTTAAGGTTAGCTACCTCGACCGGTCACGACGACTATGTGTAGGTGGCCACGTCCATAGTACGCGAATGAATGAACGTATGATTGATGAATGAATTACCAGATATGGAACAACGTGATAAAATAGTTCGGCCGAACGCTTTGGAAAAATGATAAAATATTTGATAGGCATGAGTCTTTAACTAAAATCCTCATGCGCTATTGTGGGCAGATCAATAACTTTTGGTAAAGAAAATATTTTCGGCAACGAGTCCACTGAGTACTTTTGTACTTAGCCCTGCATCTCGTTTTTGATGTGCAGGTTGAGCAAGGATCGATGATGGGTGCGCGGTGGTGCAGAGTAGCAGTTGTTTTGTGACTTAATTAGAAAGGTTTCTAGAACCTTGGGCATGCATCGTCATATGCATGTCCACATGCTTATTTGCTGCCTAACTCTGATATTATTAATGTTTTGATTATAACTGCTTATTCCGTATTGAATTGGAGGTCGTACCTCGTACTTTAAATTACCCTTACTGGTTGGGTTATGTTGAACCTTGAACCCTTTTGACAAGTCCTTCTACGACTTGAGTTGGTATTTGATGGTTATCCCTTTTAACCTATCGCGTTATTAAGTAGTTGATTGGTTGATTGCCTTGATTAGCTATGTTTATATCCGCTGCTTTATCATACCGATGGCGATCCATATGATCCGTACTTCATTGGAAAGTCGGGTCGTCACAACAATAGTGTGGGTGCCCACCAAATAAGGTCTAAACTTATCAAAAGCATAGACCACATCAAGTAATTCCTTCTCGGTGGTGGTGTAGTTCATTTGAGCTGAGTCGAGCGTCTTACTTGCATAATAGATGACTCGGAAAAGCTTATCTCGTTTCTGCCCCAACACAGCTCCTACTGCCTAATCACTAGCATCGCACATCAACTCGAACGGTTGACTCCAATAAGGGGATACCAAAACTGGGGTCGATATCAGGGCTTGCTTCAATTTCTCGAACGCCCCCAAACACTCACTCATGAACACGAACTTCGTATCTTTCTCGAGCAGCCTGCACAGTGGCTTCGTGATTGCAGAGAAGTCCTTGATGAATCTTCTATAGAAGCCCGCATGACCGAGAAAACTCCTCACGGATTTGACATTTGTGGGAGGAGGTAGTTTCTCGATTGCTACTATCTTTGCTCGATCCACTTCCAAACCTTTTGCCGAGACTTTGTGGCTAAGCACCACACCTTCCTTTACCATGAAATGACACTTCTCCCAATTGAGAACAAGATTTGTCTCCTCACATCTGTGTAGCACTTGGGATAGATTATGGAGACAATGGTCGAACGAAGAACCAAACACTGAAAAGTCGTCCATGAAAACTTCCATAATATTTTCAATCAACCCATGGAAGATGGACATCATGCATCTTTGGAACGTGGCTGGAGCATTGCTGTAGTAACCTGAAAAATCTTTAGTATTAATTAGAGATTTATTAAGGATAATTAGGGGCTTAGAAGCTATTTAATTCATAAGAATTTATAAAGAGGCGTTTGATGGATTATTAATCGATAGAAATTTGAATATTTCATAATTGAAGAATATGAGATTTGAAAACTTAGAGAATATTTAGAAATGATTTCTATTATGATAAAATGTGAATTATGTGATTATTAATGTGTGTTTGCATGAAAAATGCTATTAAATGTAAATTTTGCTATAGAATGCATTAATTATTTTTAAGTTGAATTTCTTTTATAAAATGAAATGAATTATTGTTTAAGCTATTAATTTTCTTGAATAAATTTATTTTATTAATATTTAATGATAAAAGAATTTTTTTGCATAATTTTCGAAAATTGAAAAGCAAGATTATAATTAGTTGAATTTTAACATATGAAAGGATTTAAATTATGCTATATGAATTTAATTTCAATTATGGATATAAATTGTATTAGATTTTATTAATTATTAGAAATATAGTCCTACTAATTAAATTATACTAAGGTATGACCTTAGTAAAAATTGAGGTGAAATTATAATTTATTGAAATTTGTGTTTAATTAAGATAAAATGAATACAAAATTACATTTAAATGCAAATTAACATTCTAGAAATATAATACATGTAATATAACATCTTCCACCCCATTTTTCCCTCACTTTTCGGCACACACACACAAGAGCACACACAAATTTTAATTTTCACTTTTAAATCTATATTTAAGTGAGAATTTAGTGGAAAATCACTCTAAGCAAGGTAATTCCTTTATTTAAGCAAAGATTTTATGAATTAAATTGATGAATATGATGTTTTATATGTTTAAGATTTTCGAAAATTTGATGATTAATTTTAGGGTTGATTTGTTTCAATTTTGTTATATGTATTGATTTAATTATGTTTATTGTGTATAAATATCATGATTTATGGATTTAATTCTTTCATTTACTAAGGTTGGAAAATTAAAGTGTTGGTTGTGAACCCTAATTTTTATATATGAAGCATATGTTATGATTTAGTTGAATTGAGTTTAAATATATGTTTAGGAATGGATATATGTTGGATTTATATCGAAAGCAGTTTTGGTTGAGTTTGTATACAATGTTTCCTATTACCACTATTCTGATATCCTATCGAATTGATTACTTGATTGCATATATCCGTGTCCCTTATCTCATATATAAGTTAGATCATACGGTGTGTAGAAGATCACGTAAGTGCGTATGATTGGTCGAGCTTAATGAGATATAAAAGTTTCGGTGAGACAACTTGAGGACGAGTTGTCGGTATGAAGTTGCAGTATAGATAAGTGACTTGACTTGGTTGCTTGTCTATCTTTGATGCGTCTACGGCGTATTGAAGGATCACGATGAGATGAGTTCTTCTATCGACCGTCGTGAAGAACCAAGATCTCGGTGACTTACGATGATCTAAACCTTGATGAGGTATTAGGTGAGTATGAGTTGCTAACCATCACTTTGACTTGTTATGGGTGAGGTTATATGTTCTAACCCAATATTCTCGCATCTTGGGTGGTGGCGGTGCTTGTATGTCATGCTAGTTATCTCATGTCAGTCACCGTATCCGTTTAGGATGATGGCGCCCCTTAAGGAGCTCAAAGGTTTATTGTACTAAACCTGCGCAGTTGAGTTAGCTCGAGTACAATAATAAGGTTGAGTGGTACTACTTAAAGAATTAAAGATATTAATTATTTTAAGCGATCGAATGCTATAAATAATTAATGGACGATGCGATATCTTAAATACGGGATTCATAATGTCTAAGTGCAAGCCCGACTCACCTTCGGTAATAAAGGGGTAAGTCAGCATTTATTCTCTAGTGGCATGAATGAATGTTTATAAATTAATTTATGTTCTGGGCTGAACATAAGATAATTAATTTATTTGAGGCCCATCTTTATTCCTTGCATTTGATCCCTGGGCTGGCCCATCCAGACCTGTTGCTTAGTGAAAATCGGCGCCTCCACTCTCTCTAAGGATAGGTTTTGATTCTCTTTATCCTATAAGGATATTATTATATTTATGGATATGCATGGATCATTTCCTAATGAGATTATGGTAATGCATTATAAATATAAGGTAAGAGATAAGATCAAGGCTAATCCACACAATTATCCAAGCATAATTTTCGAGAATCACCATAGTTCCTTGGTGAGATATTTTGAAAATTACTAGAGGATTAGGGTGAATTTACGTAGCATTCTCCATAGATCGTCCTTACTCGGCGTTGGAGATTGGGCGGCAGGGATCTGATCCGGAAGATCAAAGCACGAGTCTCGATCCGTTCATCCCGATCCATCCCCGAAGCATTCAAAGGTAAACACGAGAAAACCCTACGTGTTGCAATTAATTATATAGGCGCATACTAGGAATATAATCAATGTATGGTGAATTAAACATCCAAGATAGATCCTCGGGAGAGGGTTAAAATAAGTTTTCCCTTCAATTGGTATCAGAGCCTGGGATCAGTATCTTGGCTATGTTGGATTAATTCACGTTTGATTATTACGTGTGCAATTAATTAATTGTTGGATCTGTCGTTCATCGTGGCTCGTTTTATTTTTTGTCGGATTTTGTTTTCACCACGAGAAAATCCGTGGTTAGATTAGATTTTTCCTCGTAAATCTTATCCGTAAAGAAGAACGAAGACGAAAGCACGAAGAGCGAGGCGGCGGAGAATAGGTCGCGCGGCGTGCGGGCGGCGGCACTTTCGGCGTGCGGTGCTCAGCAGACGCCGCCGCTACCATGCACGTTCTCGGCGACACGAGGGCAAGCCTCGGCGGCGACGCGAAGCGGCGCTTCGGCGGCAGCAGCAGCCGCGCGTGCGAGCCAGTCGGCGGCTCGGTAGTTGGGCGACACGGCGGCACATCTCGGCGGCCGAAGTGCAGAAGTGCGCTTCATGCGGAAGCCTCGGCACCGCTTGGCGCTGGCGTCGCTTTCGGCGGCGCTTCGTCCGCGGTCACGGCGCCAGCGGTTGCTAGGTACGACATCGCCCGCCAGATTCCGGCTCTTGGCGCGACGGCAGCAGGCGCACATTTTGTCGCGCGAGATCCCCGGCGCCTCGCGAGCACACTCGCGACCGTGAGGAAACGCACGCTGTGGCCAGCGCGACGTCTTGTGATTTCCTCGGCGAGATTCGCGCAGGAAACCTCGGCTGCGCAATTTTCTCGGCGGGCGGCGCGGCGAGGATAGGGCGGCGGCGGTCTTTGGCGCTGCATGGTGCTCGTGCCCTAGCGTGCGCCCAACCCATCTTGGGCCGACCCGGCCCAGACCCGATTTTTCGGCCCAAACCCATTTTTTCGCCCGAATCCGTTTGACGAATCCGGTCCGTGCCGCACACGTGAGGCCCGTTTTGAAGTTGATGAAGATCCGTGCTTTGCAATTCTATGTAATAGATTAGGCGGGAAAGTCACGGGTTCACGAGTGGGCCACGATGAGCGTTTATTTTATTTTAATCGTTCATTGCATGTAAGTGGATGTTTAAATTATGCGTAAGTATGCTATGTATGTTTAAATTACGTGAACAAACATATTATATGTTTTCGTGATTGGACGCGCATACTAAGCATGCTAGGTTTATCGCGTTTTCAAGCATTTTTAGAATTCGCGAGCATGTTTTACATGTTGAGTTCTATAGAAAAGCATGCTAGGATTACGTGATCTGCATGGACAAACCTTTTGAAACAAAAGACTAAGCAAGTAACCCGACATATTAATATTCAAATTAAATTGTCAAGACCTCCACTTTTGATCTCTATACAAAGTGAGGGCATGCGTGAGTGGCGATCACACGCGTGGCTTGCTTGACTGTTTATCATAAGTTTGTTAGATGAGATTTCTAAGTAAAACATTTTAAATCTATTGAAGTGGGAGTTTCATGTGGCGTCCACGCGTGGCTTGCATGTGCGATTTTCATAAGTTCTTTAGAGATGGATATAAAATGAGATAACAAAAGAATTTGGATTGGAAGCGGTATGGTCTAGTGAGTATGCAATTCTAAGAATTCATTTTCATTGTTAAAATTGTGGTCATTGCTTAGACATCACCTCAGTACAACTTCCATGAAGTCCTTCTTGCGATAGTGATGTGGTCTAGTAAGGTCCGATCATTAATTTCATTTGTCATAAGGATAAGTTGACATTGATTGAAATTAAGCGACTAAAAGGTATATTTTAGTGCGGTCGAGGGGTTCATGTGGCGCCCACACGCGTGGCTTGCATGTGGGATTCCTTGGGCGATTGGAGGTTTCAATTAAAATTGTTTTATCAAAAGGTTACAATATTATTGTTACGAATTATGTGCGATCGTATGCTTATGTGTTTACATTATCTTTTCGAGATATGTCTCTTACAATCGATTATCAATATGCTCGCACAAATCCCATGAGTGGAAATGAAACATGGAATATGTTCTTATATGTTGAAGAACACAAGTTTGTTCTCACTACTCCTAAACCCGATGCCCTTGACACATCGACTAATGAAGCGGCGAGTCAGCGAGACTTTGGCATAAGTCGAACAATATGGCCAAGTGCTATATGATGACTACAATGACCAAAGGCTTGCGGTGCAACATCGATCGATGGTAGACGCTGACGAAATATGGTCAAGTCTCGAGGTAAGTTTGGGCGATCGGATCGGACGATCGCTTCCACACAATGAGAGAAATCTTGGCGTGTAAGATGGAGGAAGGAAGTTCGGTCCATGAACATGTCTCCCATGACTCATCTCATGGATAGTCTTGATCGGTTGGGAGGAGGTATTGACGGTGACAAGGTCGATATCATCCTCAATACTGCCCAAGTCTTTTGAGAATTTTCGCGTGAATGCGATCATGAGCAAGACCAGGTATACACTTAGTCGGTTGCTTAATGATCTCGTGGCGGGAAGGAGTTATGGGTAAAGGCACATGCTCTTTCTAGCACATCTAGGGCCCAAATTTTCCGTTGCAAAATGGAAAAGAAAAAGGGCACCAAAGGTGGGCAGGGAAATAGTGGGAGTAATGGGAACAGAACATATGCCACGGAGGCTTAAAGAAGCCAAAGGAGAGGGCAAGTGCTTCAAGTGCGGCAAGCGGGCATTGGAGGCCAGTGCCCTATGCTCAAGGCTCAAGTCGCCATTTGCTTTAATAACGGAAACATGTTTAGCGACTTGTTCTACCCATTCTTGGGTAGTAGACACGAGTGCGATGATCATGTTTGTTACACCTTCTGAGGATTCTGCGGACAAGGAGGCTGCATGATGGCGAGATAACGATCTCCATGGGCACGCGCGAAAGTCGAGGCCGTTGCGGTCGGAGATGTTTCTTTATGTTTTGATAGAGCAGTTTTAGTTTTAGAGGGCGTTTTGTATGTGCGGAGTTTCGTGAAACCTTGTTCGGTTTGAAACTATTTATTCATGGATATTATGTTATTTTTGATAGTGGTGTTTCTATCATAAGAAATAGCGGAGTTATCGTGTTGGCACATTATATAATTCGCTTTATACTATTTACGCTAAACATAATACCTATAACTATGTTGCTTCTACATCAAACCTTAAAAGAAAGTTTTCTTAGCAACATGACACCACTTTTCTCTGGCATCTTAGATTAGGTCACATCAATCTAAATAGGATCCAAAGGCGGCTAAGAATGGGCGTTGGGTAATCTCACGGTTACTGGTTCCGATCTGCGAATCACGTATAGAAGGAAAGATGTCGACCGGACCTTCAAAGCGAAGGGTTATAGAGCCAAAGAAGTGTTGGAGCTAGTCCATTTCGATCGGTCCACACAAGCTAGTGGAGAGTACAGTATTTACTCACTTTCATTGACGATTACTCGAGGTGCGGAAACATATACCGCTTCGCAAGTGCGAATGCTTTGAGAAATTCAAAGAGTTTAAGGCGGAAGTGGAGCGAAGCTTGGTAAAGTATCAAGTCATCATGCGGTCGATCGCGGTGGCGAATACCTCGATAACGAGTTTATGGACTATCTAGTGAAGTGTGGGATTACCTCCCAACAAGATTGCAAGGGCACACCACAAGCAAAATGGTGTGTCGAGCGAAGAAATAGGACTCTTTTGGAAATGTTTAGATCAATGATGAGTTATGCGGCATTGCCTATTTAGATTCGGGGTATGCCTTAGAAACGACGGCATACTTGATAAATCTAGTACCATCAGTAAGTCGAAAAAGACCCGCTTCGAGTTGTGGTTTGGGTATGACCTGGTTTAAACCACATAAGGATATGGGGCGATCCGACACATGTCTTGAACAAGAAGCTTTGACAAGTTGGAGGCTAGATCCACGCAAGGTTGTTTATTGGCTATCCTAGAGGGCGAAGGTGGTTTATTCTATAGTCTAAGGATCGGAAGGTCATTATTAGCACTAATGCCCGATTCTTAGAAGAGGATTATATGACAAACCATAAATCCAAAGTTGAAATCATTCTTGAGGAATTAGAAGATTATCGTATTCCACCACCGATTAAGCGAAAGGTGCGAGATGTCTTGTCTCAGTGGGAGGATCGACACCGGATACTTCAAGAAATTGAAGTGGGTCGAGTTCCTTTGGAGATCCGACCGTCTGAGTGGTACCTACCAAAGAAGTTGTGCAACATAGAGAACCACAAGTTTACGCACCCACCGTTGCCATTGTTCGATGGCGCCTCGTAGTAGTGGGAGGGTTGTTCATCAACCCGGCGATTTATGTTCGTGGGTGAATCTTGATTTAGTCCGGGAAATGAGCGAGCAATAATCGACCCATGGACGTTATAACGAGCGATACAAGACATTGATGCAAGATCATGGCACACCGCTATGGACTTAGAAATTGAGTCTATAACAACTATGGATGTATACGAAAGACACCTCTACCGGATGGCGAGGAAGCCATAGGTAGTAAGTGGGTATCTGAGCAAGAGAGATTCAGATGGAGAGGTTTGACTTTTAAAGCCGGGCTTGTGGCGAAAGGTACACTCGGGTTGAGGGCCTCGATTTCGATGAGACCTTTTCGCTGTAGCAATGCTCAAGTCCATGAATTCTTCCGCCATAGCACCACTCAACCGCGAGGTTTGGCAAATGGATGTGAAAACCGCTTTTCTATCTGATTACCTTGAGGAAGGTAGAGACATCTATATCGTGACCCAGAAGGTTATGTGGTGAAGGGTGAAGAGCATCT
This sequence comes from Salvia rosmarinus, assembly GCA_036937905.1. NCBI lineage: Eukaryota > Viridiplantae > Streptophyta > Magnoliopsida > Lamiales > Lamiaceae > Salvia > Salvia rosmarinus. The sequence continues at coordinate 41,057,039 of CM072818.1, read as the reverse complement.
AGTATGGAAGCTTAAGAAGTCCATTTATGGGCTTAAGCAAACCTCACGATCACGGAACTTACGCTTTGACGAGGTGGTAAAGTCCCATGGATTTACCCGGTTGCTAGCGAGAGTTGTGTGTCGTTTAGATGTCGGTGTGATGTGGTATTTCTTGCACTTTATGTAGATGACATTCTTCTAGTTGGCAACAATGTGAAGTTGTTATCGGACGTAAAGAGTTGGTTATCCGATCGGTTTCAAATGAAAGACTTAGGAGATGCAACGTACATTCTTGGGATCAAGGTTTACCGAGATCGCAAGAGAAAATATTGAGCTTATCTTGGCGTCTTACATTGATACCGTGATTACTCGATTTTAGTATGCGCACCGCCGAGAAAAGATTGCTACCTTTCGGACATGGTGTTCCTTTATCTCAAGGAGCGATCACCTATATTGCAAGGAGATAGAGGAAATGAGACAAGTTCCTTACGCTCACCCGTAGGAAATCTCATGTACGCAATGCTATGTACGAGCCCCATATCACGCTATCACGGTAGGCATAGTAGCAAGATATCGATCTAACCACCGACAAGCTCATTGAATTGCGATGAAAGCATATACTCAGTACCTAAAAGGACTCGAGATTATAGGGTGATTTACCATGCAAATAGTCTAATGCCTTTGGGTTATCTGACTTCGATTTCCAAGTGACCGTGATGAGAAAAAGTCACCTCAGCTATGGGTTTACCTTGGGAGGTGGGCCGTATCCCGACGGAAAGTGCAAGCGGCGATGCATTGCGGACTCTACCATGGAAGCCGAATATGTAGCCACTGAGGGCGCTAAGGAGGCTGTATGGTTCAAGAACTACCTCATGGATCTGGGTGTGGTACTGGTTTGCCCAAGAGTATCATAGCCATTGTGATAACTCGGTGCGATGGCAAACTCGAAGGACACGGATCCACAAGCGACCAAACACATAGAGAGAAAGTACCATGTTATCGAGAAATCGTGAGGCGAGGGGCGTCTTGATTGAAAAGATTGATACGATGGATAATCTAGCGGATCCATTCACGAAGACTCGCCGCAAAAGTCTCTGACAGACACGTCGGAGGACTTGGATTGCGCTTGATGGCACCCACTTAGAAAGGAAACTTTTGTATAAGTAGGAGAAGAAAAGTGATGGTTTTGTTTGTAATAGCTAGTAGAGATACATTGTATACTAAAAGTTTGCTTTAGTATAAGTGGGAGATTGTTGGATTTGTATCTTGAAAGCATTTTGGTTGAGCTTTTATCTGATGTTTCGTTACCACTATTCTGATATCTATCTGAATTGATTACTTGATTGCATATATCGTGTCCCTTATCTCATATATAAGTTAGATCATACGGTGTGTAGAAGATCACGTAAGTACGTATGATTGGTCAAGCTTAATGAGATATAAAAGTTTCACGGTGAGACAACTTGAGGACGAGTTGTCGGTATAGGCTATGATATAGATAAGTGACTTGACTTGGTTGCTTGTCTATCTTTGATGCGTCTACGGCGTATTGAAGGATCCGATGAGATGAGTTCTTCTATCGACCGTCGTGAAGAACCAAGATCTCGATGACTTACGATGATCTAAACCTCGATAAGGTATTAGGTGAGTATGAGTTGTTGACCATCACTTTGACTTGTTATGGGTGAGGGTTATATGTTCTAACCCAATATTCTCGCATCTTGGGTGGTGGCGGTCTTGTATGTCATGCTAGTTATCTCATCGAGTCACCGTATCCGTTTAGGATTATGGCGCCCCTTAAGGAGCTCAAAGGTTTATTGTACTAAACCCCGCGGGTTGAGTTAGCTCAAGTACAATAATAAGGTTGAGTGGTACTACTTAAAGAATTAAAGATATTAATTATTTTAAGCGATGAGAATCTATAAATAATTAATGGACGTGCGATATCTTAAATACGGGATTCATAATGTCTAAGTGCAAGCTTGAGCTCACCCCGGTAATAAAGGGTAAGTCGGCATTTATTCTCTAGTGGCATGAATGAATGTTTATAAATTAATTTATGTTCGGTGAACATAAGATAATTAATTTATTTGAGGCCCATCTTTATTCCTTACATTTGATCACTGGGCTGGCCCATCCAGGCCCGTTGCTTAGTGAAAATCGGCGCCTTCTCCCTCTCTAAGGATAGGTTTTGATTCTCTTTATCCTATAAGGATATTATTATATTTATGGATATGCATGGATCATTTCCTAATGGGATTATGGTAATGCATTATAAATATAAGGTAAGAGATAAGATCAAGGCTAATCACACAATTATCCAAGCATAATTTTCGAGAATCACCATAGTTCCTTGGTGAGATATTTTGAAAATTACTAGAGGATTAGGGTGATTTTACGTAGCATTCTCCATAGATCGCCCTCACTCGATGTTGGAGATTGGGCAACCGGGATCTGATCCGGAAGATCAAAGCACCAGTCTCGATCGTTCATCCCGATCCATCCCAAGCAGTTCAAAGGTAAACACGGGAAACCCTACGTGTTGCAATTAATTATATAGGCGCATGCTGGAATATAATCAATGTATGGTGAATTAAACATCCAAGATAGATCCTCGGAGAGGGTTAAAATAAGTTTTCCCTACAATATAAACATCATATGATCAAAGAAATTAAAAGTTAAACCATGCTTATTAAATTCTCCAAATTTTGAAAATGAGGTGTGATAGGAACTTGATGATTTTGATTTTATTTGAGTAATTTGACATAATATTCATGCTTAGGGATATGAATAATGCATGAAATGAATTTGTGGGAATTTAATACATACATATGCAAAATGTACAAATTTTCGAAAATGAAGGGCATACCATGAACTATGATTTCTTGATTTTATTTGATACATTTGATATGATATTTGAGATCTATGATAAAAATAATGCTTAAGTTGAATTTATAGGAATTTATGGACATAAAATATAAAAGTTGAAAAATTAAAGTTTAATAAATGTTATGATTTTATGTGATAAACTTAGTTCTAGAATTGAATGAGTTATGAATTAATGATCATTAATGATAACTGTGTATAATTGTAGGTTGTTTGATACTAAATGAATTTTAGTTAGAATTTTTGAAATTTTCTATAAGTGTGGTGAAGGGCATTATGTGATCATGATGTTAATGAATTAGTTTGAATTTGATTTAAATTCCTAAATGTGTATTTAAGCATATGGTGATGTTATTGGGATGAAATTGGATAAGTTGGGTTTAATTGAGCTATTCCTACTATAAACGTTACTCTGCCGAAATTTCATTAAAAGTTGTTCACTAATAAAACGTTATAAGCAATTAAGGCATAGAATTATGATAAACAAGTGAAATGTGGTTACTTGAAGTTATTTAAATTCTTTGATCATAGTATGTTATTTAAGTCTTTAAGTTATTAAAGATTGAATTATGAAAGGATATAATAAGTTTAACCTAATCTTCAATTAGTTAAAACTAAGATTAGTGATAAAATGTTTAATGAGTAATGAAGTTTACTAAATACAATAATAATCTTATGTTACAAGGATCCAGCAAAGGAAGTCGGGAAGTAAAGGACGAGAAACAAACCTAATGGGTGAGCGTCGTCGGTGGGTAATCTTTGTAAATTATTTTTGAGCAAAGACAATGATATGCTTTGAATTTGTTATTATCATGAAATATTTTCAATCACCACATTATGAATGTATTGAAAATGAATGTTTTACCACATTGTGGGGTATGAATTACCTATCTACGGTGGGAGAAATATTATGTCTTGTGCGGGTTTATGGCTGTGAGCTTGCAAATGTGGGCGGCCATGGTATTGGGGATGAGGCCTACTTCCCATTACCGGATAGCGTAGATAGGTATGGCCGTAGTTGAGATCCTTTTGGACCAACTCGGGTATGTGATGCCGGTATGTTTCAAAATGAAAGAGTGGTGATATGAAATGAAAGTTTCTTATGAAATAATCGTTCAAGTCGTTATCTCAACTCTTGGTTGAAATAAATTTTATAAGTTTTGAAATTTATATTGGTAATTACACATTGGTTGTATCTTGAAAGCGAGTTTTGGTTGAGCTTGTATACAATGTTTCTGTTACCACTATTACAATCTCTATCTGAATTGATTACTTGATTGCATATATCTATGTCCCCTTATCATATATAAGTTAGATCATACGATGTGTAGAAGATCACGAGTGCGTATGATTGGTCGAAACAATGAGATATAAAAGAATCACGATTGAGACAACTTGAGGACGAGTTGTTGGTATGAGGCTGCGGTATAGATAAGAAGTGACTTGACTTGGTTGCTATCTATCTTGGTGAGGTCTCGATGTATTGATGGATCACGGTGAGATGAGTTCTTCTATCGACCGTCGTGAAGAGCGTGAGATCTCGGTGACTTACGATGATCTAAATCTCGATAAGGTATTAGGTGAGTATGAGTTCTTGACCATCACTTTGACTTGTTATGGGTGAGGGTTACATGATTTAACTTGATATTCTCGTCTTGGGTGGTGGCGGTGCTTGTATGTCGTGCTAGTTATCATGTTGAGTCGCGTGTCCGTTTAGGATGATGGCGTCCATAAGGAGCTCAAAGGTTATTGTACTAAACCCACGAGGTTGAGTTAGCTCAAGTATAATAATAAGGTTGAGTGGTACTACTTAAGGAATTAAAGATATTAATTATTTTAGCGATCGAATGCTCTAAATAATTAATGGACGTGCGATATCTTAAATACGAGGATTCGTAATGTCTAAGTCAAGCCCGACTCAACTTGGCAATAAAGGGTAAGTCGGCATTTATTCTCTAGTGGCATGAATGAATGTTTATAAATAATTTATGTTAAGGGCTGAACATAAGATAATTAATTTATTTGAGGCCCGTCTTTATTCCTTGCATTTGATCCTGGGTGGCCCGTCGAGGCCGTAGCTTGGTGAATTTCGCCCTCTCACTCTAGAGTCCCTACTGGGACTCTAACTGATCTCTCTATCATAAAGGATATTATTATATTTATTAGATATGCATAAATCTTATCTAGATAGGATTTGGGGTGCATTATAAATATAAGGTGAGAGAAAATCAAGGCTAATCCTCAATCCCACAATTTTCGAGAATTCCATAGCTATTGGGAGATAATTTTAGAAAATTAGTAAAGAGAAAAAAAGGTGATTTTACATGGCATTCTCCATAGATTATCCTCACTCGATATTGGAGATTGGGTAACCGGATACTGATCCGGAAGATCAAAGCACGAGTCTTGATCCGCTCATCCCAAGCAGTTCGCGGTAAACACGAGAAAACTCCCTCGTGTTGCAATTAATTATATAGGTGCATGCTATGCATATAATCAATGTATGGTGAATTAAACATCCAAGATAGATCATCGAGAGGGTTAAATCGATTTCCCTACAATTGGTATCGAGCACAGGATCGTATCTTGGCTCTGTTGGATTAATCACGTTTGATTATAACGTGCGCAATTAATTAATTGTGAATCATCGTCCTCTCTCGACATTGGAGATTAGGCAATGGGATACGATCCGGAAGATCAGCAGAGTCTTGATCCGTTCATCCTCGACAGTTCGCGGTAAACACGAGAAAACTCCTACGTGTTGCGATTAATTATATAGGTGCGTCTGGCATATAATCAATGTATGGTGAATTAAACATCCAAGATAGATCCTCGGGAGAGGTTAAAATCGATACCTCTCGAGGATCTATCTTGGATGTTTAATTCACCATACGTGATATATGCCTAGCATCACCTATATAATTAATTGCAGCGTGGGAGTTTTCTCGTGTTTCTTGCTAACCTCGTCGGGATGTCGGATCAAGACTCGTGCTGATCTTCAGATCAGATATCGTTATCAATCTCAATATAGAGTGAGGATAAGCTATGGAGAATGCTACGAAAATCATCCTCTTTTCTCTCTGCAAATTTTGAAAATTATCTCCCGATTGCTATGGAATTCTCGAAAATTGTGGGATGAGGATTAGCCTTGATTTTCTCTCACCTTATATTTATAATGCACTCCCAAATCCTATCTAGATAAGATTTATGCATATCTAATAAATATAATAATATCCTTTATGATAGAGAGGATCAGTCGAGTCGATGGGACTCAGAGAGAGGCGAAATTCACCAAGCTACGGCAGTTGGATGGGCGGACCCGGATCAAATTCGAGGAATAAAGATGGGCCTCAAATAAATTAATTATTTTATGTTGACACATAACATAAATTAATTTATAAACATTCATTCATGCCACTAGAGAATAAATCTTGGCTTACACCGCTTTATTGCCGGGTTGAGTCAAGACTTGCACTTAGACATTCTGAATCCTTGTATTTAAGATATCGCACGTCCATTAATTAATTAGAGCATTACATTGCTTAAAATAATTAATATCTTTAATTCCTTAAGTAGTACCACTCAACCTTATTATTGTACTTGAGCTAACTCAACTGCGGGGTTTAGTACAATAAACCTTTGAGCTCTTAAGGGGCGTCATCATCCTAGCGGATCACGGTGACTCGATCTGAGATAACTAGCATGACATAAACAATCGTCACCACCCAAGATCACGAGAGAATATTGGGTTAAATCATGTAACCCTCACCCATAACAAGTCAAAGTGATGGTGACCAACTCATACTCACCTAATACCTTATCGAGATTTAGATCATTGTAAGTCACCGAGATCTAGGTTCTTCACGACGGTCGGATAGAAGAACTCGTCTCACCGTGATCCATCAATACGTCGAGAGGCGTGCCGGTATAGATAAGCAACCAAGTCAGTCACTTCTTATCTATACCACACCTATACCGACAACTCGTCCTCAAGTTGTCTCGGTAGTGATTCTTTTTATATCTCGTTAAGCTTCGACCAATCATCGAGACTTACGTGATCTTCTACACCTTTGTATGATCTAACTTATATGAGATAAAGGGACATAGATATATCAATCAAGTAATCAATTCAGATAGGAGATTGTAATAGTGGTATCAGAGAACATTGTATACAAGCTCAACCAAAACGCTTTCAAGATATCAAATCAATAATCTCCCACTTATACTAAAGCAAACTTTAAGTATACAATGTGTCTCTCTACTAGCTATTACAAACAAAACCATCACTTTGCTTCTCCCACTTATACAAAGTTTCCTTTCTAAGTGGGTGCCATCATCATAATCGAGTCCTCGAACGTGTGCCCGTAGACTTTTGTGGCGAGGCTCTTCGTGAATGGATCCGCTAGGTTATCCGTCGTATCAATCTTTTCAATCGGCCACGTCCCCTAAATCTAACGATTTCTCGTATGACATGGTACTTTCTCTCTATGTGTTTGGTTGCTTTGTGGGTCCGTGGTTCGCCGAGGTTTGCCATCGCACACGAGTTATCACGAGAAACTATGATACTCTTGGGCAAAGCCGGTGCAACACCTAGATCCATAAGGTAGTTCTTGAACCATCTGACCTCCTTAGCAGACCTCAAAGTGGCTACATATTCGCTTCCATGGTAGAGTCCGCAATGCATCGTTGCTGCACTCCGCTTGAGGATCGGCTCCACTTCCCAAGGTAAACACATAGCACGAGGTAGACTTTTTCTCATCACGGTCGGCTTGAAATAAAGTGCAGATAACCCCAGACATTAGACTATCTGCAGCGGTAAACTAGCCTATAATCTCGAGTCCTTTCGGTGCTTCGAGTATATGCTTTACCCTTGATCGATGAGCTTGTCGAGGGTTAGGCGATATCTTGCTACTATGCCTACCGCATAGCGGAATATCGGGTCTTGTACATAGCATTGCGTCATGAGACTTCCTACGAAAGCATAAGGAACTTTTCTCATTTCCTCTCTCTCGCTGCGGTCATGGGTGTTGCTCTTTAGATAAAGGCAGCATGTGTGCGAAAGCTAGCAATCCTTTCTTGGCGGTTTGCATATTAAAGCGAGTAATCACGATATCAATGTAAGGCCTTTGAGATAAGCTCAACATTTTCCTCTTGCGATCTCGGTAAACCTTGATCCCAAGAATGTACGCATCTCTAAGTCTTTCATTTGAAGGCGATCGGATAACCAACTCTTTCGTCGATAACAACTTCACATTGTTGCCAAGTAGAAGGATGTCATCTCGTAAAGTGCAATCTACATCATCGTTGACATCTAAGCGATACACAACTTTCGCTAGGCAAGCTGGGTAAATCCATGGGACTTTACCACCTCGTCAACGTAAGTTCGAGGATCGTGGCTTGCTTAAGTCCATAAATGGACTTAAGCTTCAAACTAGATGCTCTTCACCATTCACCACATAACCCGGGTTCTTTGCATATAGATGTCTACCTTCTTGAAGGTAGCAGTTTGAAAAGCGGTTTTCACATCCATTTGCCAAACCTCAAGGTTTAAGTGGGCTGATGGACTTGAGCATTGCTACTGCGAAAGGTCTCGTCGAAATCGATGCCTCGATCGAGTGTACCCTTCGCCACTAGCACGGCTTTAAAAAGCGAAACCTCTCCATCTGAATCTCTCTTCCTCTTGTACCCACTTACTACCTATGGCTTCCTTGCCATCGGTAGAGGTGTCTTTCGTATACATCCATAGGCATTATGGACTCGATTTCTAAGTCCATAGCGGTGTGCCATGATCTCGCGTCGATGTCTTGTATCGCCTCATTGTATGTCCATGGGTCGATTATTGCACCTCGTTTCACGGGACTAAATCCGAAGATTCACCCATGAACATAAATCGCTCGGGTTGACGAACAACCCTCCACTCTGACGAGGCGCTACGGGCCTGATAGCAGCAGTGGGTGCGATAACTTGTGGTTCTCTATCTTGCACAACTTGCTGGGTAGGAACCACGAGCGGTCGGTATCTCGGTGGAACTCGACCACTTCAATTTCTTGAAGTATCGGTGTCGATCCTCTCACTGAACACGACATCTCGTACCTTTGGTTTAATCGGTGGTTGAATCGATCGTCTTCTAATTCTTGAAGAATGATTTCAACTATGGATTTATGATTTTTCATATAATCCTCTTATAAGAATCGGGCATTAGTGCTAATAATGACCTTCGATCATAGGACTATAGAATAAACCACCTTTAGTCCTCAGGATAGCCGATAAGCGATCTTGCGTCGGATCAGCCTCCAACTTGTCGGCCTTCTTGTTCGGCACATGTCTTTGGACTACCCAATATCCTTATGTGGCTTAAACTGAGGCTGCGCCCAAACCACAACTCGAAGGGTCTTTTATTTGACTTGGATGGTACTAGATTTAGAAAGTATGCATGCGTTTCTAAGGCGTACCCCGAAGCAAAATAAGCGATGTTGCATAACTCGTCATTGATGTAACCATTTCTAAAAGTCGTATTTCTCCGCACGACACAGCCATTTTTTTGTGGTGTGCCGGTGTAGTGGTGGGAGGTAATCCCACACTTCACCAGATAGTCCATAAACTCGTTCTTGAGTTATTGACCGCCACATGATCAGACCTCGATGACTTGATACTCTTACCAGCTTCGTCTCACTTCGCCTTAAACTCTTTAAATTTCTCAAGCATTCGGACTTGCGGTGAAGCGGTATCGTATCCGTACCTTGAGTCATTGTCACGCCCTAATTCAGGAAGGCACGGATCGGGGTGTGATTAGGGGTGGGGGTTAGGCGGGGAAGAAGGGGAATACATATAACATACATGATAAGAAGATGTGACCATGAAATCGGGCATCTCGTCTATAACTAGGACATATCACGAAGGGAGGGGTGTAAACAATCCACCAACGAATAATATCGATATCATAACCTCGAGAAAACATGATCTTGGTTTATAATAAGTAATGAGGAAGCAAAATAGCATTACACCACATTGACTAGACCGGTTGACCACATAGCATGCTCATATCGAGACTAAAGCATAATAACATAATAGCAAATCTTGTTCCCAATCGAGAAAGCAAAACAAGGGACAAGAATACATCAACATCGATGCGTATATAACACTGACATCGCGGAAGCATAGCATGAAGAACCCATGACTCCATCCTCAGTGATCCGAGTCCGACCCTCATCCATACGTGAAAGATTTGAAAAAGAGTTTGGGGTGAGTACTAGCGCGCTCAGTGGGTTTTATCATAAATCAAAAGAATCATGATGTGGTGTTGAGCACTTATCGAGAAGGTTTTAAAGCGTAAATCCACTTCTAAGTAAGCAAAATAGATTTTTCGTTTTCGATACGATCGTTATTCTTGTTGTTCTCATCATAGAACCACGGCTCGGGCGTATCCATGACCCGTCCACGTCTCATTCATTCGGCCGGAACATATCCGGCCGACCATTGCGGGCGTATCCGGCCGGCTAACTCGGTGTGGACTTGGGTGAATCCGTCGGAACCATAACCACCTCATTACCATTTCGTGTGGACTTAGGGGTCTATCGCCCGAACCATAACCACGTGTTGGGGTCTATCCGCTTCGATCAATACTCGAGATGGTGATCAACCCGCGAATAGAGATCCGTGCACAACCACAATAGAACCACATCTCGGATCGAGAGAGCGAATAACTTCACCAAAACATTTCACGGCGCACATGTTTTATTTTGAAATATCGAGTAAATAACTCGAAATAAGCATATATAACCCAACTGAGCAGACGAAGCGTCAGCGGGAGATATCTACGGATCCGATGTCTTCACCGATCGCCTTTGGTAGGTACACGGTAACAAGGCGGAACAACTTTTGGGGTCACGTCCCACAAAGCAAAAGCAACATCGTGATCAAGCGAAGATCGTAGAAAAACTAGGGTTTCGACTTTACGAACCCATATTTGGCACTCTCGGGTTTCAAATCAACTCGATGCGAAGGGAAATATATTCGGGGCATCAAGACACATGGTAGGTACTTTCAAAATATCGTGCATGCAAGTTGACTCAAATCTTAGCGGTGAAGAAGCTTGAAAATCGATGCTATCCGCCGGATCTAGGATAAACCATCCAAAATCGATGCATGAAAATGGAAACATAAGCAATATGCATAACGGACGAACATGGAATGACAAGCTATGTTGAAAATGGATAACCGGGCATGTCTTCCTTTAGAAAACTCAAGCAACGGAAAACATCCGGACATGCGAAACGCGAAAAATGTAAAAAGCGGAATCGGTACTTTAGTGGAATGCATAGCAGAACTCAAAACCTAAAGGACGTAGCTAAAGGTGGCCGTCGGCCGCAAGCGATGTTAACGACTCACGGCGGCGGCCTTGGCGGCGGCGGTCTTGGCAAAGTGGCGGCCTCGATTTTCCCATCTCGTCCTTTAGAATCCCGAGTTCTATGCTATCACGATCTACTAAAAGGCGGAATCAAAAAGAAAAGGACAAAAAGCGAAGCAGGGGCTGTCGGGAGGATGATCGGAAGTGGTGGCGGCGGTAAGAATGGCGCCGTCGCCGAGCCTCCCGGCTCGATCCCACTCCTCCGGCCTTCCGCGGCGTGCACAGGCTACTCGGCTCATCCGTAAACACGGAGGCGAAGGAAATGAGCGTTGAAAATGAAGGCCCTAGCCTCCTGTTTATAGGAAAAAGTAGGGGTTGCTTGTTGCTTGCAGCGGCCCTTTTCGAAAACACAAAAAGCGGCGTAACTTTTGCAAACGGACTCCAAATTTTGCAAACTTAGTACCCATGGACACGAAATAAAATACGGACACAACCACTATAAACAAGATATGCTTTTAAAGACCCATGAAAAGTCCGGTTTTCGATAACTTCCAGTGCAAACCTTCGTGGGTGGTGAAAACACTGCATACTTAGTGTCTATGAATTCGTCATAAGACACTCTTCACAACGCTCGAGGTGTCGTGACGGCGTCATCACCGAAACAAAACTCAACCTTTTGACCTTTCTCGGCGTGCCATATAAACACGGTGCTTAGAAAGGCGGTATTACGGTCATCGTCACAATGAAGTGACAAAATACTAAGTAACCTCCACGAGCTTGTGTGGACATAGGTCCGCACAGTCGAAATGGACTAGCTCCAACAACTTTGGCTCTATAACCCTTCGCTTTGAAGGGTGCAGTGAAACATCTTACCTTATACGAGGATTCGCGGTGGGAGCGAGTAGCTGTGAGATCACCCAACGCTCCATTCTTAGCCGGTCTTTGGATCCTATTTAGATTGATGTGACCTAATCTAAGACGCCGAGAAATGGTGTCGTCTTCTGAAGAAAACTTTCTCTTTTAAGGTTTGAAGAAGATGCTGACATAGTTATAGGTATTATGTTTGACATAAATAGTATGAGCGAATTATATAATGTGCCACCATAGATAACTTTGTCATTTTATGATAGAAACACCCATCAAAAATAACGAATATCCATGTATAAATAGTTTGAAGCAGAAATAAGGTTCGCGAAACTCGGCACATATAAAACGTCTTTCAAAACTAAAACTATTGTTTCAAAACATAAAGTAACATCTCCGGATCGCAACCGCCTCGACTTTCACCGCGTTGCCCATGGAGATCGTTATCTCGCCATCATTCAACTCCTTGTCGCGAGGAACCCACGCAGGTGTAACAAACATGATCGGTCGAACCGTGTCTACTACCGAGAATGGGTAGAACAAGTCGCTAAACATGTTTACTGTTACTAAAGCAAATGCGTACCTTGAGCATGAGCATAGGGCACTTGGCCTTCAATGCCCGATCTTGCCGCACTGCAAAGCACTGCCCTCTCCTGGCTTCTTCAAGCTTAGGTGGCGAGACATGTTCTTCTTCCATTACTCCGCTAGTTCCTTGCCTCTACCGGCTGGTGCCCACTTTTCTTTCCATTTTCAGCGGAAAATTTGGGCCCCTAGATGTGCGAGCAAGAGCATGTGCTCCTTTGCCCATGACTCCTTCGCGGCCACGAGATCATTAAACAGCGACTAAGTGTATACTCGGTCTTGCTCATGATCTCGTTCATAAAAATTCACAAAGACTTGGGCGGTGTGTTGAGGATGATATCGACCTTGGCTTCGCCGTCAATACCTCCTGGGTGCCATCATGCGCAATCCAAGTCCTCGAATGTGTACCAGCGACTTTTGCGGCGGGGCTCTTCGTGAATGGATCCGCTAGGTTATCCGTCGTATCAATCTTTTCAATCAACCGTCCCATCGTCTAACGATTTCTCATATGACATGGTACTTTCTCTCTATGTGTTTGGTTACCTTGTGGGTTCGTGGTAAACCTTGATCCCAAGAATGTACGCTGCATCTCCTAAGTCTTTCATTTGGCGATCGGATAACTAACTATTTACGTCGATAACAACTTCACATTGTTGCCAACTAGAAGAATGTCGTCTCGTAAAGTGCAAGAAATACCATCACCGTTGACATCTAAGCGTTACACACACACTTTAAGCTAAGCAGCTGGGTAAATCCGTAGGACTTTACCACCTCATCAAAGCGTAAGTTCGAGGATGCGTGAAGCTTGCTTAAGTCCATAAATGGACTTAAGCTTCAAACTATAGCTCTTCACCCTTCGCCACATAACCTTGAGTTCTTGCATATAGATGTCTCTGCCTTCCTCAAGTAACCGTTTAGAAAAGCGGTTTTCACATCCATTTTCCAAACCTCAAGGTTTAAGTGGGCTGCTATGGCGGAAAATTACGATGGACTTGAGCATTGCTACTGCGAAAGGTCTCATCGAAATCGATGCCCTCGATCCGAGTGTACCCTTTCGCCACTAGCTGGCTTTAAAAGCGAAACCTCCCATCTGAATCTCTTCCTCTTGTATACCCACTTACTACCCTATGGCTTCCTTGCCATGCGGTAGAGGTGTCTTTCGATATACATCCATAGGCGTTATGGACTCAATTTATAAGTCATGGCGGTGTGCCATGATCTTGCATCAATGTCTTGTATCGCCTCATTTGTATGTCCATGGGTCGATTATTGCTGCTTTCGTTTCACGGGACTAAATCCGAAGATTCACCCCCGAACATAAATCGCTCGGGTTGACGAACAACCCTCCCGCTCTGACGGGCCTTCTGGGCTATATAGCGTGGTGGGTGCGATAACTTGTGGTTCTCTATCTTGCACAACTTCTTGGGTAGGAACCACTTGAGCGGTCGGTATCTCGGTGGAACTCGACCCACTTCAATTTCTTGAAGTATCGGTGTCGATCCTCCCATATACATGACATCTACGTACCTTTGGTTTAATCGGTGGTTGAATCGATCGTCTTCTAATTCTTGAAGAATGATTTCAACTATGGATTTATGATTTTCATATAATCCTCTTCTAAGAATCGGGCATTAGTGCTAATAATGACCTTCTAATCATAGGACTATAGAATAAACCACCTTTAGTCCCTCTAGGATGGCGATAAGCGATCTTGCGTCGGATCTAGCCTCAACTTGTCGGCCTTGTTACGGCACATGTCTTTGGACTACCCTATCCTTATGTGGCTTAAACTAGGCTTGGGCCCAAACCACAACTCGAAAGGGTCTTTTCGGTGACTTGGATGGTACTAGATTTAGCGAAATGCATCGCCGTTTCTAAGGCGTACCCAGAGAACAAAATAAGCAATCTTTGCATAACTCGTTATTGATCTAACCATTTCTAAAAAGTCCTATTTCTTGCTCGACACACCATTTCTTTGTGGTGTGCCGGTGTAGTGGTGGGAGGTAATCTCGCCGCTTAAAAATCCATAAACTAGATTCTTGGTGTATTCGCCACATGATCAGAGCGATGACTTGATACCTTTACAGCTTAGTCTCCACTTCGTCTTAAACTCTTTGAATTTCTCAAAGCATTCGACCTTGCGGTGAGCGGTATAAGTATCCGTACCTTGAGTAATCGTCGATAAGTGACAAAATACTCGTACCCTCCATGAGCTTGTGTTGACATAGGTCCGCACGGTCGAGAATGGACTAGCTCCAACACTTCTTTGGCTCTATAACCCTTAAGCTTTGAAGAATGCAGTCAAACATCTTTCCTTCTATCTGAGTTCGTGGGAGGAGCAGAAGCTTGTGAGATCGCTGACAACGCTCCATTCTTAGCTTGGTCTTTGGATTCTATTTAGATTGATGTGACCTAATCCCGAGATGCCGGAGAAATGTGGTGTCATCTTCTTGAAAACTTTCTCTTTTTAGGTTTGAAGAAGATGCAACATAGTTATAGGTATTATGTTTGGCAAAATAGTATAAAGCGAATTATATAATGTGCCTACAGATAACCGTCATATCTTATGATAGAAACACCACTATCAAAAATAATGAATATCCATGAATAAATAGTTTCAAAATTGAAACAAGGTTTGTGAAACTCCGGCACATATCGCGTCTTTCAAAACTAAAGCGATCTATCGAAACATAAAGTAACATCTACGATTGCAACGGCCTCGACTTTCGCCGCATTGCCCATGGAGATCGTTATCTCTCCATCACCTGACTCCGCTTGTCGCGGAACCCACGCAGGTGTAACAAACATGATCGATCCTTTTGTGTCTACTACCCTAGAATGGATAGAACAAGTCGCTAAACATTTTCCGTTACTAAAGCTAGTGGCGTACCTTGAGCACTTGAGCATAGGGCCTTGACCTTCAATGCCAGTCTTGCAGCACTTGAAGCACCTACCCCTCTCCTTTGGCTTCTTTAAGCCTCCGGCGAGGCATGTTCTTGCTCCCATTACTCCCACTAGTTCCTTGCCTCTACCACCTTTGGTGCCCTTTTCTTTTCCGTTTTCAGCGGAAAATTTAGGCCCCTAAATGTTCTAGCAGAGCATGTGCTCCTTTGCCCATGACTCCTTCGCGACCACGAGATCATTAAACAAGCGACTAAGTGTATACTCGGTCTTGCTCATGATCGCATTCATGAAATTCTCAAAAGACTTGGGCGTGTATTGAGAATGATATCGACCTTGGCCGCGTCGATACCTCCTCTAGCGATCAAGACTATCCATGAGATGAGTCATGTGGGAGACATGTTCATGGATGAACTTCCTTCTTCCATCTTACACGCCAAGATTTCTCTCATTGTGTGGGCGGACTGTCCGATCTGATTGCCCAAACTTACTCTCGAGACTTGACCATATTTCGGTCGCGTCTACCATCGATTGATCTTTGTTTGCAAGCCTTTGGACATAGTAGTCATCGTATAACATATGGCCATATTGTTTGACTTATGCCAAAGTCGCTTGACTCTCGCTGCTCATTAGTCGATCGTCGATGAAGCATCGGGTTTAGGAGTAGTGAGAACAAACATGTGTTCTTGACGATAGAACATATTCCATGTTTCGTTTCCACTCGATAAAATTTGGACGGATAAGGGATTTTGTGCGAGCATATTGATAATCGGTGTAAGAGACATATCGAAAAGATAATGTCGACACATAAACATCTGATCGCACATAATTACGTAACAATAATATTGTAACCTTTTGATAAAATAATATTAATTGAAACCTCCAATCGCCCGAGATCACATGCGAGCCGCGCGTGTGGGCGTTTACATGAACCCCTCAGCCGGACTAAAATATACCTTTTAGTCGTTTAATTTCAATCTATGTCAACTTATCCTTATGACAAATGAAATTAATGATTGGACCTTACTAGACCACATCACTATCATGAGAAGGGACTTAGGTGGGAAGTTGTACTTGAGGTGATGTCTAAGCAATGACCATAATTTTAACTTGCGAAAATGAATTCTTAGAATTGGCATACTCACTCGGATATACGCTCGATTCAAAATCTTTTGTTATCTCGTTTAAATCTATCTCTAGAGAACTTATGAAAATCGCACATGCAAGCCAGCAGCGTGTGGGCGTTTACATGAAACTCCACACCGATAGATTTAAAATTTTTATTTAGAAATCTCATCTAACAAACTTATGATAAATAGTGCAAGCAAGCCAGCGTGTGGACATTTACTCACGGTCGTATCACTTTGTTTAGAGATCAAAAGTAGAGGTCTTGACATTTTAATTTCAAAATTAATATGTCGGGTTACTTCTTAGTCTTTTGTTTCAAAGGTTTGTCCGTCCAGCGTCACGTAATCCTTAGCATGCTTTTCTATAGAACTCGACATGTAAAACATGCTAGCGAATTCTAAAATATACTTGAAAGCGCGATTAAACCTAGCATGCTTACTATGCTCGTCAAATCACGAAAACATATAACATGTTTATCTCGTAATTTAAACATACATAGCATACTCTTGAATAATTTAAACATCCACGACATGCTATGAGCGATAAATAAAATAAAAGCGTTCATAATTGGCCACTCGTGGATCCTTTACTTTCTGCCTAATCTATTACATAGAATTACAAAGTACAGATCTTCATAAACTTTCGAAAAGCGAGCCTCGCGTGCTGGCGCGGACGGATTCGTCAAAAGCGGATTCGGGCCAAAAATGGGTTTGGGCGAAAAATCGGTCTGGCGGGTCATTGAAGATGAAATTGGCGTGCGGCGCTGGGACCACTGACCCATCGTGCAGCGCACCCGCCTTGTTGCCCATCCTCGTGCGCCTAGCCCGCGAGAAAATCGCCGCAGGCTTGAGGTTTCCTCTGCGAATCTCTGGCTGAGGGCCGCCGGCCGCGCCCGAGGCCTCGCGCCGCGAGATTAAACCGCCCTCTTCGTCGCCGAAACTGCGTGTCCCTCGCGGGCTGCCTCACGATCGCGAAGGCGCTCCGGCTGCCTGCCGAGTGCGCCCGCAGCCGCCTCACGCCGTGCGCCGCTTGTGTGCGCGTTACCTCCTGAGCTACCTCGCCATGCGAAGGTGCTCTCGAGGCGTCGGGGATCTCGCGCGACAAGCGTGTGCCCTTGCGCCCTCGCGTCTTGTAATCATGTGCCGCCACCTCGCAGACGGCGTGTGCACCCTTGAACCGCTCGAGGCACCGCCGGCGCGCCACGAAGCGGCGTGCCTCGCGCCCCGGCTCACCGTAGTGCCACCCTATAGCATGCAGCCGACAGCCATGCAGCCGAGAAACCGTGCAGCAGCCGGGGAGGCGTCTTGCGAGTGCCGAGCATGCCAGCGATGTCGCCCGCCGCAGCCCTCGCGCACGTGCATCCGGTTTCTCTGGCGTACTTTAAGTCGTCTAGATTAACCGTGCTTTCATCTTCGTTATTTGCTACGGATAAGATTTCTGGGAAAATTTAATCTAACACGGTTTTCTCGTGGTGAAAAACAAAATCAAACAAAAAATAAAATGAGCCCACGATGAATGACAGTTCACAATTAATTAATTGCACGCGTTATAATCAAGCGTGAATAAATCCATGAGCCGAATC